>JAHZNB010003549.1:0-10577 GCA_027744295.1 Callyntrura guangdongensis
GGATCTTTAGGATCCTTAATAAGATAAATAACTTCACATTCTCCTGGTAAAATTCCTGTCCTAACACGTAAAGCGTCTTCACACTTAGGATGTAAAATAATAAATAAATATGTGTAAGGTTTTTGCGTTGCATCTTTATATGCTTCAAGAAGAAACTTTCGTTTATTTGGCATGAGCTGACGTCCAAGATTCTCTATTTGCGAAAAAAAAGTAGGAGATTTAAACACTATCATATATAGTGTGCTAAGTCTCATATTTCGTGCATGTTTTCCTTGCTTGTAAATATTTTGAGTTAAAAAAATTAGGAATGTATTTGTATGATGTACTCCTCGAATAAATAGTTCCTGCACTTGCTTATTTTGTGATGATGATGTCATTATATCGTCTTTTATTATTAATTTAGGATTAATAAAATCTATTCCATCTAAATTTGATCCTTTTATCATTTTTACATTTGGATTATCAGCTAAATCTGAATATGCATTTTGATATTCAGTATAGCAAAAATAAACCTCATGTGGTACAGGATGTATGAGTGTATCTCTATTATTTATTATTTTTTAGTAAACACAGTCTTTCTACTTTGAGATATACCTGAAATCTGTAAGAAATAAGTTGTTAATGTTAAATCAAAAATAGCATGAATACTTGAATCTTCAAAACAATTAAACAAAAACTATTACCTGCATAGAAAATGGATGTTCAAATTTTTGTAATATTTCTTGAAATGTTGTCTCACCTATTTTTACACCTAAAGTGCAATAAAATTTCGGTGCTATTTCCCTATCAGCCGTCTTACACAACTCACCATTTCAAAACCAAAACAGCATCTCTTACTTCCAAGACGAGACGATGACTAAAAATGAGACGTATCGTTTTCACCCAGGTTCGCTGTCACCACAGTAATTATTAGTGACGGGATTTCCATGCAACCAAAAGCTTTGTTTTAGATAAGACGATATGCAGCGAAAACAGCCGAACTATGCAGTAAAATATGCAAGGAATATTTCTTGTTTTATGTACAATAAGTCTAAAATTTATTATATTTTAAAAGCGAGATCACGCGACCGTGTCAAATTTAAAAAAAAACTATTATCAAACTTAACTTTTAATTCGATTCGTCGGACAAAATTACAGCAATCAGTTTAATTTTTAACATAGTTCACTAACATTAACCGATTTAACATTACAATGTAAATCTCCAAATTTTCTATTGTCAGTTTCTTATGTCAGTTCGTCGATGACCTAAAATTTGTTTATGGATACAAAAACTTCTTTCTACCTCTAAAGTCGTTGTTGGACAATACTGCATTAAGACAATAGTACCAACATCTAAATTTGCACTAGCGGAAACATCACCATTTATTGCCTTTGATATTTCTGCCATTGCGTGAAATTTGGATTTTTTGCGAACACAGCCTCCAATTTAGCGAAAACTAGTTTTCCAAAATCCGTACTCTTTCTTTGAAGGCATGATTTTATACTTGAAATTTCATTTACTGCTTCTATCAACTGTAAGTTGCGCGTTTTTAATTTTGTTTTAAAGTCTGCTATTAATGAAAAGTTCGTTCAAATGTCTATAAGTTTAATCTGCACAGTCGCACTTTCAAACAAGTCTTAAGCATTTTTAAGACAAATAGCGTCACTAAGATCAGATCCCATTATAACATGCTTTACTGCTGCATAGTTTTTGGCCATATAGTTAGCGGATGCCAACCAAGTTCCACACCTAATAATAATTATAGGTTCTGGGGTAATGGGAGATCTGAAAAAGTCTGTTTGTATGCCCTTACTCTAGATGTAGCCCTTTTAAATATTGCCTTGACAGCAGCGAGTAGCCTATCTAAATCTTTAAAACTACCTGGAATCATTAAAACAGACAGTAGTGTGCCGCTTAATTTTCCCCTTTATCAAATGATTTGGACAAAGCTTTATGTATAGATAGGCATAGCAGCTAAAATAACGACCTCATACCGTCATTTTTTGGATTTGCATGAAATATGCAGAATTTTTATCGAAACATTGCATTCATTGCATAGGTGTGTCCAAATATGCAATGAGGAGGCAAAATATGCAAAGAGTAGTGTGGCTTAAAATGTTTCTTTTTATATAAATCGTCCAAATCCGGAAGCTCATAGTAATCCGAGTAACTATATAGAATATGCAAATCTTACGAATCCTGTCTCTAGTAATTATGTAGCTAGGCGCTCTTCGCTTTTTACATTAGTTCGTTTTCATTTCCATTCAAAATACTGCATTCTTTGCTGACATGATGATTTCATTTATTTTATCTCTACGAAAGCAAACAGCAACAAGATTAAGTGATGGGCGTTGGTTTTGCGACTGTTATGTAACGTATTTTAACATGACGTTTAGTGACAAAAACACTAGCATATATTTGTTGGAGCAAGGGAAATGCGACGTTTTTCAGTACTATGGGAAAATTTCACCCGTGGTTCAAAAACCGATCAATCGTCCCGTAGATTATGATAATTTATTCTTGAGGGAAAAAAGCATCGATCAGTCGTCTCTGATCTAAAGTTAATAATTTATAGAACGATTATTTCATCAATACTTTTAAGGGATGAAATCTATATTTTTTAAGGAAAAACTGATCTACATATTACGGTAATTTCAGAATATGACATCAGCAACTATAACTAATTCACCAAATTACCTCTATTACCTATTACCACCAAAAATCAATTTTTTAAGGACGAAAAGTAAACCAATATTTTTATTTCCTATTAAAATGTACAAAAAATACAATTTTCTACTCTTTATAAAGTGCTTTAGTCATACGCTTTGGACGGCCCCGTTTCTTTTTATATTCTAGACCTCTGGTCATTGCTTCTGGAGGCAACTCGAACAAACCTTTAAGGGTCGCAATACTGATAACATGTTTACATATAAGAATTTTAATAACTCCACACAAGTGCATCTGAAATCTGGAAGATAATCGGAGTCTTTAAAAAAACACGATGAACGCCAATTTCTGTTGTACACACAATTCAAAGTTAGTTATTTCGACTTTGCGTTTGACAACTTGAATCCCACTTAGGCACTTTGTTGGTCATCATGTCTTGAATATGATATATCCGGCTTTGTACTTAGCCAAGCATCAGTGGTCTTCATTACAGCTATGTCTGGTAAAAGTCGATACTGATGCCTATATTATGCGAATAGCAAAATGGTAATAAAATATTGTTTGGTGTGGTCACCTCACCAATCAAACTGTCTCTTACGAAGTCCTTTTGTTAATCAGTTAATCCCAGTTGATGATGATTTTTATGAGGTTTATTGTTTGAGGAAAATGTACAAACGTAATTTGGTAAGGTTTTTTTCTTTAATTTGAAGGGGCACTTTGTTCCATGAGCACAATAATATTCAATAACTAAACTATGTTTTAAACTAACGGTTGATTTTACTCTCCAGTGTGTACAAACTTCTTGTGGGGTAATGTGCACTTCCGTAAATTTTAGTCGTCTTCGTGGTTCTGACAGAACTCTGTGTTGTCAGACATCATGACCAAGAGGCTTACTGTCTGGCTTTGTAAGATGGAATGAACCTGAATATGAAACTCTCATGGCAACTACTGAACTTACTATATTCCAATATGGTAACTCCATATGCTGAAATTACGCAAATATGTAGATCACTCTTTCCTTAGAAATATTGATTTCATCCCTTAAAAATATTGATGAAATAATCGTCCTATAAATTTAGATTAGGGATGACTGATCGACGCTTTTTTTCCCGCAAGAATAAATGATCATAATCTACGGGATGATTGATCGGTTTTGACGAGATGGTAAATTGTATGCCCAGTATTATCAAGTCGACTCGATCTAATAATTGACCGTAAAACTTATGATGTTGACACATATCATATTTTGCTAAACGTAAGGTCACACAATTTATTATTTATATATTACTTTCGTTTCTTTATAATCCGTTCAAAATTTCAAAATATTCTTGTTCCTGCAGTGTTGGGAACTTATTTGTTAGTGTATTTACAAGATAAACAAAGGTAAGTATGTTTTATTTTAATACATACATCAGCGTTGTGTATGATCGGAATTTATACTTGGAAAAAAATCAAACTTTGAAATTAGTTATTCTACCTTGTGCTAATGGTTGTACATTATATTTTGTTTTCGCGTTTTCTGCATGTCAAAATTGTCTGCTAAAACTTTTCAATTTTACATTGGAGTCATTTGTAACTGTCATGATTACATGTTAAGCAACCCTATTATATGCTGATAAAATTTAAATGCAAAGCATTAAAAATTTGCAAGACATACTATGGTATTTAACAATAGAGGTTTAACGCTTGATTAAGAGATCGAGTCATCTTAAGAATATATACATGTACGTGAAAAATGCGGAACTTCACCTGTTACCCTAACAAATTACTTTTAGTATATTACGAAGTGATGGCTGTTTGAAACATACTTCTGACATGTATACAAGTAAATCTCTACCTTCAAGTCAATGTGTATTTAGTAAGAAGTTGGAACTTGACGTGGTAAAACGTAAAATCGTAAATCAAACGAAAAGGAAATTCGTTAAGGTGAAAGCAATTCTTCTGGGCCAAATAAGTAGTTGCATAGTTTGTGAAAATTATCTCAGTGAAAATATTTGACAAATTTTTATTTCGCTACAGGAATTTCTCTCGTCCCGAGTAAATATGCACCGTAATTTTTGGAGTATAAAAAGATTGCACGGGCCATCACTAGGTGCTAATTGGAGCAGGCGTGACGTCGGCAATTCAATAACCATGCCAACTCGTAAAATAGAACGGCTTCCACTCATACACGAAGAGGAATAAGGATGAAACGGGTACTCAGGAGAAAGCAATTGGACTCTGTGTTTTCCAAAACCAACCGGAAATGTCTAGCTTGCAAATATTGCATGTGTCTTCAACCAGTTTAGCTGAAAATCAAGCTATGCCCAACCGTGTTGGTATTTTGATAGAAAAGCTTCGGTTGGCTGAAAAGAAGAAAGATATGATAATTGCGGAACTAGGCGCAACTCATCAAGAGCAAAGACAGGTGTCATTTTACCATAGAGAGATTGGCAGTGCTTTTCATAGAAAGCGGGCTGTGTTGAATTATATTAAGTTAATGGAGAGAATTATATGTATTTTTGGGAAGCTGGAAATAATATGGAACGACATTGAGGATCTGGAAAGAGACCTCCAAGCTGAGAGAGTAGTTAATCAGATGTAATGAGTCATAAACTCCGGACTTGAGAAGGATGCTAAGGAAAATTCTTTCTCTGACGACAACAAGTTGGTGGAAGGTAATCAAAGTCCCCGTTTAAAATTATAAGTTATGTGGTAGACTTGTATTTTGAACACTTTGCAGGCCGCGGGATTTCTGCATGTTCCACAATTTCAATAAAAGTGTATTAGGTTCCATTTCCCCGTATTTTGCTTTCTTATTGTTTTACTTCAATGATAAACTTTTTGCTAACCTTAATTTTCAGCATCCTAGTACATCTCGCAAGGTACGTACACATATGTATAATCTAGGTGGCTAGGTATTAAGTAGGCAGTAGGCACTTACTTATTTTAAAATCCTTGCATTTCTGTTTTTTGTTTAAAAACAGTTAATGTTCAGCAACTACAATTTGTAACTATGGAACCAGGCGTTAAAAGGTAGAAAACAAGATTTAAAAAATCAGTTTTTTCCTTTTATTAAACGTTTTCCTGTATAAAAATTGAGACAATGCTGTTAATTTGTTCACATGACTATTTTAAGAATAGTTGACGTTACGTAAAAATATATATAGTTTGTAAATAATAGAACCGTTCATTAGTATTACTGCTATTTAACTTTTGAGTTCCTTTTAACAAAATATGGAAAAACTAGTGTACTGTTGTAAAATAAAATTCTGCTTCACAATTGTGAATATTTTTTCAATTTTTCTCTGTAATACGTTGTTGTTACAATACATAATGATAATGCGCATTAAAATACCATGTACTATCATGATTAAAACCACTCACTTCTCTGAAAATATTATCATATTGATTGCTTTAGAAAGATAAAACATACACCACCATTGAGAAACATGTACATGAACATGAACAAATCCTGAGGAGAAATTACATTGCATCTTGTCAGTCACCTTCATTACTGGATGGCAATGTGATTAGTTGCGCCTATTTTGAGGGTATTGCGAGACCTCTTTGTGCCATGGCAGTGGAAACTAGAGGAAAGAAAGGGTTAATTCGCAAAAGAATAAAAGATTATAGTTACATAAATTGCACAGCTTAGACTTTTAATTACATAACAAAATCCAGGTTAAATCCCTCATGAAATTTTAGTTTAACGTTACAAGACCTCCCCTGGATCCCCGCTCTTTCCTGGATCCTTGATTCGTCTGAGAAAAGTGAGAAAGAGGAATGAATAAATTCCCAATATAAATCGTTACTACGAACATATTGGCGCATCCAATAACTTTTTGTGTGGATTTTATTGCAAAAGTACTTGAAAAAATTTTCGTCAATTTATGTTGAAGAAATAGTGGATGTTGCCCTGCGACTTTCAGGTAACTGATCTTTACCGCGTACGACACCATAGAATGCCCACGTATTATCTCGGCCTCTGAGTCAATTTCACTCTGTCCTCTGCCTCTGGACTACTCTGCTTCTGGAATTTAACTATTAATATGCATTAAAAGGTAAGCAAGAACGAAAGAAATGGGAAGAAAACACACGGAGCCGGAGCACAGTTTATTGAATGAGACAACAAAGTAAAGAATCGAAATCAACGAGTTTCTGGTTTCCATAATTTTTTTTAAATGATCAGTTCGCGGTAAGTAAAGAAGGAGAACAGAATAAATAAAATCCCAACATTGCAATAATTAAACAATTTGGATAGAACGTGACCTTATATAACGACAACTTGTCAAATCGTAAGAAAATTGAATACACGAATTACTAATAGACCGTATCGAAAATGACGCTAAGGCGACGCCGGTCGTATAGGAATACGAATAGGCCTTCTGTTCTCACACTCGTACACATCACGAAATCCTCCGAAACGGGTATCTGACTTCCACAAAAAGCTCAGTGAAAGTATTTTCATAACATTGTGAGTAGCACGATTTTGTAGTGGCTTCTGCTTCAAGGCGTCACTGTCTCTCGTTTGAGTGCTGAGTTGCTGGTGAGAGTAGTAAAACTTGATCAAACATTCAAGCATTGCTCGAAGAACATAGAGATCCAAACAATGATTGGGATTATTAGGGAGCAATGCTGTAAACGGGTGCAAAAAGAGTGCAAGAGAGCAAATAGTGTGCCAGGGTGCAAAAAGAGTACAAAAGCACCTTTTAGTAGGTCCCAAGATTCGGATACGGACGGAGAAGTGAAATTTACGTTGTAAATGGATACTCAGCAGTTCTGTAATTGCAGCAAAAACAAATCTCTGTGCTCCTATATACATTAATTTTGACTGTTCTCCAATCGAGTCACAGGCACAAAAGCTTTTACGTGACAAACGAAAAGAATTAAGGTAGCAAGGAATTACATCTGTCATTAACTTTAAAAACCATCACCTCAGAAGACGGAAATATTGGTATGCAAGTACAAAATGGAATACTAGTGCTATTATCAAGAAAAGTTTCAAAAACCAGACGTCCCTTGAACTCGTCAACACCAGCACAGCCCATAATAGATGAAAGCCCTTTTGAATGAATCGAGACCGGATTTTCATTACCAGCCAGGCAGTTTTCTAGAAGAAGGAGTACACACAGCTCAAAACAATGTCTACTCTACAATGGAAATGTCATAATCAACAATGGTAACATTCAAGAAAAATTTAACATTGAAAATTATATAAAAGTTGGGCACTTGAATGTCCGATCTATGGTAAACAAGAGAATAGAACTAGAAAACATTTAATTCAAGTCAAGAATTCAGTTCAGAAGTAGAAATAAATAGAAATTCTTCGGTGGAGACAAATTCACAAATATATGAATAACAGTGAAAATCGATATCATTTTTATTTATCATATGTCTTATGTTATATTGTCAAACATATTTCGACCATTTCATGTAATAAAGTACCTAGCCCCATATATATTTATGCAAGTAGATATATGTTGTACTTAAAAGAGTACAGAAAGTGTGGTGATACTTGGAAGAAAACAAAAAAAATTGGGGCTACATGACATTCTTATATTTTCCAGTGCACAGCAGCATTTACCTATCAAAAATATTTGATTAGCTAAATGTTTTATATACCTGAGTGAACCATATTTATTGAAAATATCATTTTACTACCTGACTGTAATCATTTCAGTGAATTCTTCAAGAACACGCGTAAACGAGCAGTAAAAATACATTCGGAGCACAAAACGAAAACATTAGCCTTCTTTCAAACCCCTCAGATAATGAAAACTTAACATACACCCTATACTCCATTCTCACTTCTTATCTGACCTACAGTCAAACTAGTCTATTACTATGGAAAAGCACACTCGCAACCCAGGATACCATAATGTAGACTGCATTCTTGCTTGCCGCTATCTATCGGCGCTATGCTTTTCTAGATCCCAGGTGTGACAGAATTGCCAGATTCTATGAATATGGTATTAAACAGAGTTAAACTCTCAATGTCCTCCCAAACTTTCATTTCTTCAAAGTTTCCGAAATCACGTAAGTGCACAAATGATCAAACCGAAATGAAAGACGATCATAGGCTTGAACGTTAATTTCTTTTAGCGTTTACTACATCGTTTAGTTCAGTTAATTTTTTGTTTTTGTTTGTCGTTTGGTTTACGTGTTTCGTTTCATTTATTACTTGAAAACGATAAACGGCGTTTTCGTTTTTGTTTGGTGGCCAAATCCGGTGTAAAGCATCGGAATTTTCACCCCAGGACCAAGGGCAAACTAAGGGCTGCGACAGATTTATTTACGTTGAAAACGTAATTTTCAATTTTCTTAAAGCCTAGTGTAATAAATGACAACATGTACGCATATCTTTGATTTTTCACATCATCAACTTTAAAAAAATTACGATAATAACGCGCAAAACCTCAAAATAAATTTAATAGTAAATAAAAACGCGTTAAGGTTTCGTTTAGTATCCTGCTACCGAAAAAAATTTCGTTTACCGTTTCGTTTAGTACTTGTAAGCTAAAACGAATTAGTTAAACGTAAACGATAAACGGCAACCCTGGCCGGATCTGTAAATTTTTGTGTAATTTCAAGTTTTAAGTTACTTTCGCACCTTTGCTAAAATTTACATCGTTTGATAAATTTAAAGTAAAGAAGCTTGAATGTAATTAAAAAAAACAATTGTGACATAAATTTTAAATATTTGTACCAAATACACACCTCATATTATGTTGTATATCGCCAAATAGCTTCTCATCAGAGCAAAATTGTTTTTCAGATGGAAGTAGAAACTCCCTTTGGCTACTTTTACAATATAATTAATAACTACTCATCCACATTACATTATAAGATATTGTGCTTTATCTAGCGCGTAGCCAACCCAAGAATTTCGGTGGCACAACATAAAATATAACATGTGGGAAGGGGATCGCGGGTTGCGCGAGTTTTCCTACAACAACTCTTCCAAATGTCTATTTTGAGCAGCTACAGATATTAGGGGATATTGTAGACAAAATATGGTATAATTTGCCCTTTCGTGAGCTAAAATTACTAAAAACTACTAATTTTTGTGCATATCACTCAATCATCCAGACAAGAACCGGAAATTTATAACATTGTCTTGGGTTAACAAAATCTCGCGTCATTTTTTGTAATTCACTGAGCTTCAAAAACATTTTCACGGTATAGAATTGAATGGGGGTATTGTGCTTTCTAATTATATCATTCGATGAAGGTTCAGTAGTTTGTATACTGACGACGTTAGAGGACAATGTTATTTGAGAAAGTTAACGTAATTGTCTAGCTTTCGATTGTCAACTGCAATCATCTTCAGGTAACTAAATCATGTTGTTCATACAAAATTTTGCCTTTGGAGAAGAATCTATTAATACTATAAATATGCAATTGAACATTTTTACATTTTACGTTCTTTCAAATTTATACGTCTCACAAGCACACATATATTTACATCAGAAACCACCTGTTTGATTAAAAACCAGTTTTGAAATTTTGGTGATCAATTTAATCCGGACTGAATTTACTTGTGTGAATTGATAATTTTTTAATTTACGTAGGACAAAAAATTTTTTGTGCCATGCTTTTACAAATTGATGAATTCATCCGAAAGTCTCAAAAACATATTCAGTTTGTCTGGAAAATCCACTACTAGTAGCGTTGACTACCAAATTTTTGTACTTCATATACCCTGATTGCGCTGTAAGCAAATGTAAATCTGATAACCCAAAAACATGATGTTAGACTTAACTAAACTATGATAATGTCGAAGAATGGAAATGCTATTAAACAATGATGAGATCATGTTTTGGCAGGTGTTGGCGTATAGTGTAAACTGTGGCTTTGGCCACAAAATGTAATGAAAAAGAAAATAGTCATATATGTCACATAAAACCAATTGATTTCCCACCAAAATTCTATGGTTGCTGGATATATT
>JAHZNB010003550.1:0-13529 GCA_027744295.1 Callyntrura guangdongensis
TTATTTTGCTTTATGTTCTGTCGTCAATACATTTGCTTTTTTCCCCAAAGTAAAATACAGCTTCGTTATACTTAAAGTTCTTTGTTATGCCTGTTGATGTCATGTGTAGCTTTACACTCTTAAATCCAAATTATGCTTTATAAAGTATATTGTACCCCTTTTTTGAAAATTGCGTAAGTCAGGAATCGAGACTGTAAAATCCTTTAAGCATTTTGGTGCGTTTCCTACTTCCAACAACAGCCTGCTACACGGTTTGCCATTAAAAGTGACTCTGTTACACTTTTTTATTATTATTACAACCATTTTTACTATCATCACCACCATCCCCAAAAGCCCCTCCATCCCGTCACAAAGAATGCTAATGCCACATACTGCATGTTATATACAGCAAAACAAGGAAAGGAAAATGTCGAAAATGAATGAGTTTTTGTGACTTTACTTAGACATCAGGGCAAACACACAAGACCTACAAGACGAAGACAACGACACAAAGAAAGCGGTGAGCCTTTTTCTCGTTGCCGTAAAAACTCATGAAATAGTCTTCACTCACAATCACACACACATATACAAAGTCAGATGCAAACAGAGAAGAACAACAAACCTTGTAACTAAGCTGATATGTTTTATGACTTGGCCATTATTATAAGTTTTTGCTCTACAGAATACATAAATACTGCTGTACTCTCTGGCGAGGCGTGCGTGCGTGAGTATAAAAATATTACCCACACACAGTAAATTTAGGTATGTGTGTTTGATCCTGAACTTGAACTACTTCATCCCATGGAATTGGAAGGAAGAGAGGCATGCGTAAGTATGAGAAAGTGAGTTTGTTTGAGCAAAGCGAGAGGATTGCAAAGCAAACAAGTAGACCAATAGACATAAAAAATATCCTCTTCTCTCTCACTCTCTTCACATTTCTTTCCATGCATGCATCCGTTTATTCTCTCGTGATTGTAAGTAGGTATTCAACGAGCAGCATAGAGCCTAACTCTTAAAATCTTAACAAAGCTAACAGCAATGCTGTTTGAGTAAACGCTTTTTTTGCTTTTATTTTATTCTTCTTCGTTTTCTCTCATCACTACCATGCTGGTTGGCTTTTTGCCCATGTCATCGTCATTTGCGTGTATCATTGTGCAGATAGGAATACGCATAAAATACGCAATACGCACACAGACACACACACAAACAGGAAACTGGATAGAAAGAGAACAATGAAGGGCATTCAAAGGCAAAGTTGCGTTATCTGGTTTTATTAGTATACGCCGATTTCAACAGAGTTGAGCTGTTGCTTGGGTTAAAAAGAGAAGCCAAACACGGCGTCTGCTTGCAACTTTAACTTTTTAACAAAGCTTTATTTACTTTGATGAGCGTACAAGTAGGGTTATACAAAATACACCATAATACATCTCTTCTATTCCCTACGACTCGCAGGCTACGAGGCAGAGCCATTAAAGTCAGGAAAATTGGTACGCAGAAATTTGAAATGAGAAAAAAAATGTAATGGCATAATAGCATGAGAACGGACAGATAGAAATGAAAGGGGAAATGAATAGGAATCCGCTTTGGTTGCCGGTTTGCATTGCTGATGACTATGAGAAAACTGCGTAGTTGTGTGTAGGGTAAGACAAAAAAATTGATGGTGCTTTTTTACGACGACATGGAATGAAAATTGAAAATTCAATGCCAAATTTTATGAAGTACGTAGTAGTACCTTTCCCCATATAATGGTGTGTAAATGGTGTACAGTGTTTTAAGTCAGGCAATACAGTACTTTTGAATAAGGTATCTGCCTTCTGCCAAGTAAATTACAAACAGTGTTTGTAAATTGTGAAGACGAGAATATCTTCCTTCTTAACACGAACAAAGCTCCTGTTTTATGGTTGAGTACATATGTTATGCAACCAGCAGCCAGAGCCCGGTGTTTCCTTCTGATAAGGTTAAAAAATGGTGATAAGGAATACACCATCACTACTGCCAAATAAGTGGCTATTAATACAAAAAAAAATCTATAAAGATTCCTGTCCGCTTTTATCTCGTGCCCGTACGAGTGCTTTCTTTGCCATATTTTCAAGTTATTCTCTTATGGCAGAGTAATTTCCTGGAAGCAAAAATCCTCTCTTTTAGAACCTTTATGTGCACGTATGTGTGTGTATACACGTAAGACATAATAACTGGTTGTAAAATGCACCCGATGATGGTTATGTTGTGAAGATGACATGGTGATCATGCTACTTACCATCGTTTCAAGTAGTCAAAAAACCAGAAAGATTAGTCTAGTCGTAGTTTCAAACCGTGTTTGCTCTCCATCTGCAAAAACAGCGTACACAATGTGGTATATAATGACGCGATTATTTATTTCCCCATGCCTTTCAAGGAAGAAGCATCAGATGCAAAAATACTAACAGCCGGCACCAGGGGTTTTGTCTTGTTTTGCCGTGCCTATGTAGTTTCTATGCGGAATCCTGCATTTTGACATTGACATTGGCAGATACCAAGGACAGGGAAGTGCTGGTGTTGCTTGGCAGGGTAAAAAGAGTGGTGTTATTGTGGACAAGACTGGTTGGTGGACAGGGATTATGAGAGGAGGTGAAGAGAAAGGAAAAGTTGTGTGTTGGCAGACCACGCACATTGCTTGATTAGCAGCAGACCTTCTGACATTGAAAATGAGAAAATATCGATTATCATTACCCCTCCTGCCACGCTACACTGCCATGTTTTCCGAATTTATCCTGTGGTTTCTTTGCAAGGGGAACACGCAATTTTCAATGCAGCAAAGTAACAAGTAACAAAGCCGAACAAAAAAAGCTGCCATTTTGGAGGGATATCTATAATCTTTTTAAATATCTATTTTTAATTTAGGTATTTCATTTATTCATTATTACGTACGCAGTAGTACTAGTACCTTATTTATTATTAGCTCTGTTTGGTACACCGTTTTTACCCTACTCCTTTTTAACTTTGCACATCGCCTTTTTAGCTCATCCGCTCATACTAGCAAAGTTGACAATAATCAGATATACACCCAAGTAAAAAGATAACAACAGCAGGGTGTCTTTTCATAAATTTTGGCTGCAGTTTTATGTCCATCATCCTAATCGTAATTGTTATTTCATATTGTCAAACAGTAGGGATATAATTCCGATGATGGCGGCACGACTAGCTAGGTAGTATGATGGTGGGCTGGACGGAATTTCGAATTGTAAATGAGAATAAAATGAAATGAATGACAAGACAATTTTTGCCGCAGTTCTCTCAAGTGGCGTACTTTACAAAAGAATCTGCCACATCAGCACCCCACCAAAAAGGAGGGATACATCGGTCGCTGCGAAACTTCTCGAATGAGTCCAATACGCACATTGATAACGCCACTTGTTCTCTGCGGTAGTAGTGTTAAGAGGGCATCAGCACGCATGTAAAAGCTATACTACTAACCATGCCACGACGATTGCCACGCCATAGGCAAGTCGCTACTTCCTCAAAAACAAGCACAATACGAATATTCGTGAGCTCTGCACACACTGCACAACCACAAAAACTTTTCTCTCGCTCTATGCGTTGCGTACGTAATGTGTGTGTATGCGTAGCGTACATACAAAAGTGATCAAAACTCTCAGACAAAGTAAAAAAAAGTAGAAAAAAAACGTGATAGTCTAGTCTGCTGTTTTTCTTTTCTTGTCTCGACATTCACCAGCCCAGGTCTCTGTCTGCATTGCATACATTCAACTTTTTTGTTCGTTTCTTCGCCTCTCCCAAGAGAAGTTGGCAGTTGTCGAGTATAAAACAACCAAAAACTCTTGCACAGCGCATTGCTTCAGGATATTATACATACGTTCAATTCAGTCGCTGCTATGATGGCATAATAATAGTTAGTGCGGAGTGAGGAGGAAGAATACATATTTATAAAGGAGGGTGGAATGTTTATGCGTAGAGACGTAGACAAACCGAAAGAGTGATGCCAGAATCAACTTTTTTATCATTACAGCAAGCAGTTATAATAAGAGCGAAATATTTTCCTCCAGTATGCGTAGTTGCGTGCGTGCATGCGTATCTACTACAAAAGAGTGTGTACAATGATGTGATGTGGCTCCCTGTTGTATAAAATACTTACCTATATTATATTCCTAACCACCTACACCAACAGAATATTATGCCTGCCCTGTCTGTTTCACTCACTCGCTTTAATACTTCTCTCGCGATACTTGGACTTTCTTGCATGTCTATTTATACGATGTCGTTTCGTTTACTTCCACAACCCATACAAACTCACTGCACCATGGCACACGGCTTGTTTCTCGTCTCGCTTCAAGCATTTTCTGTTTTTCTCACTCTCCACGCAAGACTCTCTCTTTCTCCTGGCTGTACAATTTACTTTGATGCCGTTGCGTTGCATGTTCCTAACTTTGATACAACTGCAATACCATTCTCTCTGAAAGTTTTAATACTGCCTCAGTGTTCGTATAAAGTGCCATGGTTGTTGCTGTTCAAAATGTATAGTGGTGGCAATGGCATTGGTGGTATGCCTGGACGATAGTACATGAATGTATTATGTATTTTTGTTTCAGGACGAACCTGGCAAGATGATAGGAACCACAGGGGAGTGAAAAAAGTTGCTGTTTGATACCATTGCATAACAACAATATAAGGTGCTGCCGCTTATTCTGCTAAGACAAGTAGTAGGACTGCTTTATTGCAACTCTCCTCGTGGTCTGTGTGCCAAAACGGAGAGCTGGTATGTTATTATTACCAGAATATGTTAGTGCGTCCTACTCGAGCGAGGTATTATATACATTTATCCTATCATACATACACACAGAAAGTAGCTCGCTCAGTCAGTAGTCTTCTTTTTTTACTGAGCTTCTCTCTGAACTTGAACTTGACTTTCTTTCCCGACGACACAATCCACAAAGTTGTTTCTGCTGCTCTGTCACTAATACGATGTTTCATATCGATCCGCCATTCTTTCCACTCCATTGTGTTTAAGTATGTATGTATGTATACCTACTCAAATGTATACTTTGAGCAGATTAGAGAACCGACATAAGTTGAGTGGGGAAAGGAACCGGGTGAATTCGGAGAAAGTGAACAAATTTTTTATATTATCATCCATAGTACTTTCCGTTGTTTTGCTTCCTCCACTCTGCTTTTATTTTTCCTGTCATGACTAATCGAAGGAAATTGAACAAGAAAATGTTCAGATTTGCCAGGTTCACTACATTCCCATTAACCATAGTACGCTGTGGACTAGGTTTATATGAGAGCGTTTTGGTAATTAATAAAACATCATTGGAGCGAGAGGACAGAGGAAAAGAAGGCTTGCCTTGCCACAAAAGTTGGTTGAGTGGAAGTAATGTCCTGAATACTGACAGTGCGTATGTGGACTACGACTGCAATGCAATTAATGTATTTAGTGCATATATTAGTACTGGTATCGCCTGCCAACAAGTCCCTTCTTGTCGTATATTCAACACAGTGCATGCACCCGGCAAGTATAACAATACATCGAATTGAATATTAATTCCACGTAGCATGACTACCTAGATGCCTGTATTTAACGACTTGAGTAAAACCGAGTTGAAAAGCTATCAAGAAATCCCACTGTTCCTTAAACCGAAATTTTATGTTGATGGGGAATAAAACTTTAGTAAATTGTGTACGACCAGCAATACGTTATGGCTTATTCCAAATTCTTTATACTTTTACCTACTAATGTTGAAAACTTAAAATATCATGCTCACCATGATAGGCCATTAGTAACTTAATTCCACCCTGAATATATTCATTGGTAAATTGTTGAATTAATCAATGTTACCTTCGATATCGATATTCGTTAGGTCATTCATCACCGGATGTTTTGTATATATATATTTTAGCTACCGGTTAGTCAAATTAGATTTTTTTAATTTTAAGTTTTTTTAAAAACAAAATTACAGACAGGCTAATCGTACACGGGTCTGGACACGTTTTCTCTGTGCCTAGTTTTATCCAAGGGTACAGTTCCGCCCGGACGTTGTTCTCCCCAAGGCATGTTCCACACAGACTAGTGTCAATTGTCAATAGTGGAACAGCTAGTTTTATTAATTTGACCGACTGGTGTAAGGGCCAATATGAGATGTTTCGGGGGAACAAGGTGGGGGAACGGGCAAACGGGCCGGCACCGTCGTGCACGCTGCCACTTCACATTGTATTATTTGTATTATACCGCACTGCAGTCTGCAGAGCATGCATTCGAGTAAAATACTCATACAGCTATTACATATAACTTACAATCAGTTCTTTTTACTTCGCATACATTAACTATTATATTCACATCACATTTTAGTCTTAAAAGTGTACGTTGATGATGACTGGTGGATATACTAAAACTTATGTTTCCGCTTAGGGGTATTCGGTATTAACGTGGAATCTTTTGGAGGACTTGGTAGTTTATCTATTGCCTTTGTAATTACTGTTATTTCGTCGTCAGATGAGCTAGCCGGGGTAACACGATAACGCGGTGGTGGAGGTGGTCTTATTTTTGCTGTCAGTGGTGCACCCTTGTTTTTATCATCATCAGCGCGTGCAGCCGCTTCAGTAATATTGTCACCTTCGCCGTCGTTGTGACTCTTCCCGTTATTAATTAAAACGTTTCGCTCTGAATTATCGCCAGCTTTAAAAGGGGCAGTTTTAAGTTTGGCTTTTTTATCTGTCTTAATATATTCGTCCAGCCTGGGAGTGTAACTGCGCTTTTCTAATGTAATTTCCACAATATGCCCATCTGGCGCTTCAATGTAATTCATCAGTTTTCTTCTGGCTAGTCTCTTTTGGCTCCGTAAATTCTGCAACTGCTTTGGGGTTCTGCTGTCATCGAGCAGGGAAATGACGTAATCGCGAAGTGCACCCAGTCCTGTTAAAATACTGTGGATTATGATAATTAAAATGCACTTTGCAAAAAAACGATTAAGTAGGTTTTGAGTTTCTGTGAACGTCATATCAATGGGCTTGGCCAATTCGAGGTAGGAATAAGCAAGGACAACCACGCATTGATAAATGCTCAGGTAAAGCAAGGGAAATATGACGTGCGCCCAGCGGATTGGGATTGGAGTGAGGAAAACATCCGCCAAGATCAACATACCCATAGCGTAGGCTCTCAAATCTGCTTGTTCTTCATCGTTGCGCTGGTAGTCTATAAAACAAAAAAAAGAAGTGTAAATTTTTTTTACGAAACTACTTGTTAGATTAATCCAGACCTCAAATAAATTGTCCAGCGGACCAAGTTCAATAAATCCTGATGCATGGCTCAACATGACTGCTGTGTTGATACTGGCCAGAGCGTTAAACAGCAGCCATATAAATCGCTCCGTGTAGTACAACTTTTCTGTGGGAAGGATGGAATATCGTTTGCAGATGTAAAAATTATGTCCCCCCTTTTCAATTTCGTCGGTCACAACCAGCCTTTCCGGGATTTTTTGTCGGTGTTTTACATTTTCACGGTGTATGTTGTTGGCAAGTACGTTTTGGAGGAAGATAAATGCATACATGATTTGAAATATCATACACCAAATTTCAATAAGAGTGAAAAACTTTGTAAGATCCTTTTCGGCAACAACGGCGAAAAGGCAGGTACCAACTAGTATGACGGAATAAAAGAGACGATACACAACATAGTCCACTTTAGTGTGGGTCGTTCCAACTTTACGGGCTCGAATGATTTCCCACTGAGGTTAAATCAAAACAGGCGCAAAATTCAGTATTAGAGAAAATTGCAGTAAATTTATTTATGCTAAATATAACATGAGAGTACAAACTTAGTAGTACTAACAGTAAGTATGATGTGTCCGTTATTTACCGTGCCATAGATAAAAGCATAGCTTAAATACCCATTAAGATTGAACTGGCGCATTACACAAGAACAACAACTTCGAATGCATGACCTTCCCCCTCGAATGCTTGTATCTGACATTTCCCACGGAACAATCCACCACTGAACTCTCAACCAATGACCGACAAAGTACATTCATTTTTTTCGGTAAAATAAGTTGTGTGCAAGAATATTATTTATTGCACTACTGAAATCTTTTTAAAANAATCCACCACTGAACTCTCAACCAATGACCGACAAAGTACATTCATTTTTTTCGGTAAAATAAGTTGTGTGCAAGAATATTATTTATTGCACTACTGAAATCTTTTTAAAACTATATTGATTGATATTGATGTTTCTACGTAAATAGATTCAAAATTTTTAGCTAATTTAGGAACAATTTTCATACACGGTAGTAAATACTACTCGTTGATAAATTGGTCGATATGATTGAAATTACAAACGTTGTATCCATTTTTGTAAGAAAATTCTTTATAATTCGTGTAGCTTGTAACGGTAAACATCGTTGTCGATCAACGGTTGGATACTATTAAGGTAATGAATCCATTATTTTTTCAGCAAGAAATGAATAACAGATTTGTAATGATATTCGATTTCGTGCGAGCAGTTTTCCAATTAGCCACTTTTTACGCGTATCGCAACAATCAGTTCAAAACTAAAACTGGGTCATTCTCCAGCAGGCGCTACCTCTAAACACTAATGAACATCATTATCGTTACGGATGACCCTCCTACTTCGTACCTTTTTCCGGTTCACAAAGTTACCCCATTTCCACATTGTTCGCTTCATATTAACGTACAATATCGACGTGAACAAGAAAAGTTTCAATAAAAAAGTTCTCTTGTACAAGTTTTTTACTTCCCTTTTCATGGCAGTTGATCAAACAGGATTCATGACGAATGGAAATATAAATACGTGCATTGTGTCAGGCACGCATAAACACTGTTGTGAGGGTGTTGAGTGCACGCACGCCAACGGAGAATGTGGCGGATAGCACGTACATACGAAAAAAATATGATTGTGTAACATCCAATGAGCTGAAAGAATTCAGTTGCGCTCGAAGCACTACTGTTTTCATTTAGATTTTTCAATCTTCTTCTGAGCGGTATTCAGGATCTCTATTGCTACCGCACACTCAACCATCTTCTTACTTCTCAACTGTCGGGTTATCCAAAAAATTTGGTGGGTTTTTGGTAAAAAGAAAGTACCCGGGTTTTGTGTTACCATTTTCTTACATTTAGAAATTGGAATACAACTAAGAAATGTTATGCTACCAATCTAGTCACACAAGAATTCAGTGTGTAAGTACCAACGACGGGTGTAAAATTGGATTATATAAAGTCATCACTACCGATGTCGAAGTTAAATTGATTCTTATTCCGATTTCATCAAGAAGAGGAAACTGAAATCGTCAGTAGCAACAAAATGTCTACATCGAGTATACAATAGTATTATTCATCCATTTTTTCTCTTCATCGTTACACAAGCCAATAGGTGATGACTAGGAGAAGGAGGAAACGCGAGGTAAAAAGAGAAGATAGAATCCATACGCTAGAGCTTTTTCGTCACCTCCGTTAAAGCGATGATCTAACTATGTATTGCGGCGAAAAAAACACATTTTGTTACGTATCTATTGCCCTGAACGTTTATGCGTGTGTGAGTGAGTGCCACATACACGCAGGTACATATAACTAAATTGATAGACGCAACATGTTCATGGTTAGTTTAGTACAATCTGCCTAAGGAAAATTTTAGTCATCACTTTTTTCTTCTCACTCGAAATTGCTCGGATTTTTTTTCTCTCTCTCTCTCTCTCTCTCGAGCTTATTACATTTAACGAAGTGGAAATGTAGTTTTACAACAAGTTAATTCGTTGTATATTACTGCTACTACACCACGTACCACATGCTCAAATTGCGTAAGAGATGGGAAAGCCTACAAAAATTTTCATTACTTTCATTAACAAGTTAAGCAATTGTAAAAATGGAATATTTAGTCGTCAGTGTCAGTGAAGGCTTTTTCAACCATTGATGTTCATATATATACATATACACGCTCAAGACGTACGTTGCATTGCATAACATCACGATTATCATCATTATCGAATAATATTAATAAATAAAAAATTACATTACGAACAGTCTTCTTGTTAACACGAAAATATATGGTGCATGGCCGTTTTGGAAGGAAGAGGGTGAGGGAGCAAAATATTTTGCAGCCAAGATAACACAAGCACGAAGACGTGGAGGAGGTATAGTATAACAGTAGCAAAGCGATAAAATGTTGATGTGAAAGAAAGTTTTGACTCTCCATGTAACCCGATACTAATGGCTGGTGGTATGATTCATGCATGCATAACTGAACAGTTTTTTTTCTCTCTCTCTCGCTTATCAACCACAGCTAATCTACAAGAGCAATAATGACTTGTCTTTATCCTATTCCTCTCCTTAAAATACTGTTGCCACCACCCAAACTGCTCAAAATACAGAATTGTACGAGAAGAATTTATTCTACCACTTTGAACAAACATCACCGTAATACGTGCATTATGTATTTAGCTGATGGCAATGCAAACGAGTAGTAGTATCTAGCACTTGTGGAAGTGCTACATGTAGGCCTCGGCCTCGTGTTTTACTCAACTTCCTGTTTTTGTTTTTGTTCTCTCCTGCCCTCTCCACTCTTCCATCATTCATCATGGTCTGATGCCTAATGCGTAAAAATAAGGAAAGGTGAAAAATTATGGTACCTGAAGATGTGAGTCAGGAGTAAAAGCAGTAATAATCTAGTTTACCTACAAAAAAAACTCAACCGTCGTTGCTTCGAGTATGCAGAAGGAGGTAGAAAAGTATCGTATGATCTTTTGTTTTTTAATATTTCACGCTAAAAATATATATACGTACAGCGTTCATAGTACACAACGATGTAAGAGGCCTTTGAGAGAGTCACTAAAAAGAAGCATTTCGTGATGCTTATGATTGCCATGTTATTTCCTTTTTTGACTTGGGAGTAGGAGGAAGAATGTGGCAATGTGTGTGAGTGTACCGTGTTCCTTTTCGTTACATTATTATCATCGTCGTCACGTATGAGAGTACTGCGTGGTGGTAGTACACCCGAGTAAAGTAAAACTGGTAATCTTAACGCTCGTTTTTTCCGCTCTGTTGGCATTCCGTATTTCAATGAGAGAGAATGTAACAAAATGGAACGAGAAAAGGATTTCGGATGCGTACACTCTATTATGAATATTCAGTACAAATTTATAATTAAACAGGGCCCGCTAGAAGCTGAAGTAGTATTCCATGGTACATTGATTTGCGAGAGTACATTATACACACACACACACACATCCACACACACGCTTACCGGCTTACCTTTTCCAGAAACTGAAGTTTTCATACTTACAAGAAGACACTAAAGGCGGGAATGGTACAGTGTGAGGAAAATAAAATCAGAAAAAGGGCAGGGCAGAATCGACTCTTGGAAAAGCCATCTATTTAAACTTACAACGTACACAACCCCATCTTGACATAATTATGACCAGTTAATTATACTCGCAATAAAATAACGCACTCTCGGCTTCGGAGACGACGACGACTACTTACCTCTCGTTCTTTTGTGTCGTTTGTTGTGGAAAATGAGTAAAAGTCTCTGGTCTTTTAATGCCATCATCATACATATAAAATGGCGCATCAAAGCTGGATCGTCGTGTCGGTGCTGTATAAACAGAGAATGAGATAAGGGGTTCCACTCTTTCTCTCCATTTTTGTACTTGCACTAGTAAGCACTTACGGTTCTCGCTACACAGCTTTTCTTATGGTAGCTTACTCCGTGTGCTCCAGCAGAGAAGTATAAGGTGTGGGCGTCCAGGGAGTCATTTTCCAAGCTGATGATGATTAAGATACATTATTATCATTACGTTTTACTTCACTTCTTTGTAGTTTAAACCTTTTCGCTACATTAGCAAAGCGAGGAGAGTCTATATGACACTTGAGTAAAATACTTGATTGTCTCTGGGACGTAATTTTACCATACCGCTGCCGGCAGTATTACTGCAGTAGTTACTTGTTATTTTACCTTTCCTGGCCCGTACCGATGTAAACGTTTTCTACGGGTATTTATCACGCTGAAGTAATACACCTACTGAAATTACGTCACTGACAGCTAATGTCATCTCGAACTAAATGATTTCCTCATAAATTCAGACTAATAAAACACGAAATAAATAAAGTTAATGGAAATACTAATAATGGGCATTGTAAGTCCATTGAAAGTAATACATTTGACGTTAACTTTTCCATTTTAGTACAATTACAAAAGTATAACATACTGAATTTGTATGCGACTATCCCCAGAAAAGTAATACGTTTTGTGTGTATGATTTATTCACACGCTAATAAACGACACAGAACGAACTGTACAATAAGGTTCCCTTTTAGACTAATGTTCATTTCCTAAAAATAACAAACACAAGCAAGCTACATGATGATGTTAAACTAGCCAGATAAAAGGGTTATTGAATTACTAGGTTGTAAATGGTATCGTAAAACATTTATACACACACACGTTTGTAGCTGCCTTTAGATAGAGGTTCAACGATTTACTAGGAAGTAGAAACCTTTTAAACATTCCATAAATACAATTTGGGTACTATGTATAGAGACTAGAGACCTAGTACTTTTCTACGAATTTATATATATTGTTAGATTTCTTGACGGAAAATTGGATTATTATTGGATTATCTTGGATAGACTTACTTGGAAAACGTTTTTACTTAGAATTTCGTTCCCTTTTTTCGTTACACACGTACCTGATCACGTTTCCTTCGGCTGGTAGTACTAGTCTATTTTCAAAGCGCTGTGAGGGCGATAGGGATGAGATGAGCTTACAACTGGCGTTTATAATATTGCATCAGATTGGAACTATTGGAACCAGCAGGGAAAAGGAAGCTTTTTAGGTTAGAGAAGTACCACAACAAAATGTATGCTTTCACTTGTGATGTGCTTTCAGTTCCCAATGCTCTCACTGTGTCTTACACTGAAGTTTTCCATCAAACATTTAAACTTGATTTAAGCAAAAATTTACCCCGTTTTATAGATAATCAGAGGAATAGAAAAATTCTCTGTAAGCTCATCGCAGACAAATTTTATTTAGCTGGACAGTGCTTTTTCCTAAATACTACAATGCAAAAACAAAAATAAATTCCACGGGGGAACATACGACATGAGATGCGCAGGTGAGGTTTAGTAGTGAAATAGGAGCTTATATCTAAAAAGTTTTTAAAGAAACAAGTCTAATCTCGTGCTTTAAATCAAGGAAGGCACAATAAGTTCACTTTTTTTAAAAAGTCGATTGTGAATAAAAATTAGATATTATTTCCAAAGTAAAAGATGTAAATTGATTAATCTCTTCAACATTGTTTAATAATTTTTTTAATAATGTCCGACTCAACAGTGTACTATACTTCGAGTTGTCTTTCTCGGTCATTCGTTTATGATGCCAGTATATGGTTGTTGTAATGTGTAGTAAAGGTTTCCAGATGAAAATGCTATTTATGTATCATAAAGTATGTATGTAGCCATGTAAAGTAAATACCTATTATCCCTATTAAATATCGCATGGTTATTGCGTGGTGAAAGCGTCAGTTGGGTTGTTGTAAGGAATGAAATCGTTC
>JAHZNB010003552.1:0-12166 GCA_027744295.1 Callyntrura guangdongensis
AGCATTGTACACATTTTACATGCGATGGCAAAAGGCACATCAAGAAAGTAAAGTTATTAGGTATGTTGATGATAAAAATGTATTAGTTTGCATTCCGGGGATTTAGTTGGTAAATTGGATTTTTTTGGTTTGAACTGATTGTATGGTGTGGTGGGGGGGGGAGGTTGCTTGCAGAAGTTCCCTCCTGCACAGTTTCATAACCTTGACGTTAAGAATGCCCTCGATGCTGATTGTCAGTTGAGCTTTACGTTTTTACGTACTATCCTACTGTTATGTAATTGGAAGACGTACGATATTCGTTTTTTAGACTTTCAACTCCGCAGCATCGTAGATTTTAAAAAAAATCACTTTATTGCTCTCTGCACTCACGATTACGGCTCCTGTGCTGTTGCACTTTGGTTTCCTCTGAACGAAATGAAAAGTTACAGATGGATGAAATCATGAAAAGACAAGTTAATCCGGGGTGAAAGTTCAATCTCTAAATTTTCCATTGTTGCTGCTCCTTACTTTTTCCTTTTAGGTATATTTACGGTGAATGGATTTAAGTGGCAGTCATCTTGTTGGAGGAATTAACAAGAGTGAAATGTTTACTTACTTTGTTAAGCCTCCTCGTCTCAGCTAACCTGTCAGTATTACTAAGCCATTATATTGGAGCAGGGGAATTGCATTAGAGATGAGTCTGTTTTAGCCAAAATTTTAAACGATGAAGAATAACATAATATATATCAATACGAAGCTTAGTATCTGTACTATACATTATATCAACAATCCAAAGTTGTCAGGAATTCCTGTAGTTCAGTAATTTTAATCATTCTTTATGGAAGGGTTGCATGAAGCCTCCAAGCAAAAAGTGAAAAGAGAAACAGATGAAATTTGAAAAGGCTTTTTTGTTTGTTTGTTAGCTGTCGCCTGATGATTGTTTACTTTAGCACAAAATAGGTTTTTCTCTATAAAATAACATGAGAGTATAGAAATGCACACTGTTTTTAACCCCCGACCATAGGCTATACACTTTGCTGATTCAATACACAACAATCGTACAGTTGAAATGAAACAAGGGCAATATATAACAAGATAAAGTAGCTGCAGAGTGCTTGATCATTTTCTCGTCGTTGTTGTCATTTTCATCAAGGCGGTTTGCTGCGATAAAATGATGAGCTGACAGACAAACAGGCAAGGCCAGTATCTAAAGAGAGCAAGCAGTGCAGTGTATGCAGTTGAATAAATTGTTCTCGTACATTTTTGGGTATATTGTAAGTTCTCTGTGCAGTGTCATGGATTAATGAATTTTTGTTTTTATCGTGACAAGTCTACAGTTCCGAAAGGAGAATCTCTGGGTAAGATTCTTGTTATAAAATATGATGATCGCTAACACATGTCTACGCTCTCACAAAACCAACACTTTTGTATGTATATCCGGGTGTGCTATATTCCACCTTCTCTCTTTCTCTATCATCTCTCTGGTGTCTCCTAAATTAATGCAGTTTTGTTCGTTAGTACAATGACAATGCAATGCCATCTCATTACTCAGCAACCCTCCTAGAAGCAGAAGCGCTATTCTCACGCACATACACAGACCCCACGTTCTCAGCAAAGCCAGCCGTTTTATGCTGGTTTTTCGTAGAAAGTTCAGTAGCGCGACTAGTGCCAATGAACTTGGTGTTTGTGTTTGTGATATGTTTATTTTTCCAACTGCTGATGCTCATCTAAATGTTCACTTATTTGCTACTGTTCTACTACCAACTAACTAATGAACCAACTTTACTCTATATGCCAAACAGAGTTGTGTAGTAATAACAAGCTTGCCTCTCTCTGCCTGTATCCAGCTGAAGGAAAGCTGGGTGCTGTTACCGTTTATTTGAATACCGGCAGTTGCATTTGGTAAAGTTTGGTACAACAAACGACCGTCACATGGATACTTTGAAACTCTTCTGGGAGTTTTGCAGTGTTACTCTTCGTTTTTCTTGTGTGTAGTAAGCCCTGTAAACATATCCATCCTATATATTAACAACCATGGTAATTTCGGTGTCCTTGTTCCAGTTAGTGTCACTTGGAAACATCGTTTGCGTAAATCAGGGTAAACGGAAACGAAACCGTGTGCACACAACAGACGCACACAGATGTAACTGAAAGTTGTGTGAATGTATGTGCATGCGTGTGTGTTTGAAAACCTCAAACGATAATAAATTCATTTCCAATGCAGTAGTGGTAGTATCACCAAGAACCAGATTGGGATACGGAGGTATGTAGTAAATAGGATAAAGTCTCATCATAACTTGGGGCTTAGTGCCAACCACAAAAACCTCAGTTACTTTAACTTACCCGTTATTTTACGCAAAGAATCATCATCATCATCATCCCCAACAGCTTCATGGTCACGTTGCACTTTGTTTGAAAAGAGTACTTTCAGCGTGTTCCATTTCACCGGCAGCAGCATTATTGTTTTTGCCGCTGTCATTCACTCAATTTCATTTCTTTTTCCGGATTCGCCTTTTTTTGGGTGCAATGGACATGAAAAGCTAGAGCTATATACTAAAACCGGCTAGCACTTTTGTCCCTATTATGCTGGTCTCTATAAAATGGCTATTATCTCTATCTCTGTGTATTTTGTATTTACCGTGCAGCACCCGGTTGAGAAAATAGGAGCAATGTGCATTATCTCCGCCTGACAGGGTGCTCGTACAGTTGTGTGATAGGACTAATAATCCGCCTTCACCGCGAAAACCGTCAATAATACCAATATAGCTGGAGTGCGATGATGGATAGGTACATTATCGTACAAGATCACAATTACGTAACGGATATACCAATATAGGGACACAAACATATGCGTTTGTTAAATACGACCGTTTAATGCGGATGTATACCTATACCTAGTATAGTAGATAGATACAAAATCATCAGAGCAGATGGATCTTAATGTAGCGTATTTTACTTACTGCCAGTACTAATGGTTATGTTTATTTGCGTACACACGTTCGCTTTTTACAGCTAGCCTATTACATTACAAGGCATCTTGCGTGCAAGCTTTCAGTAATCTTGTACAAGAGAAGGGGAAATGACGACGACGAAACAGGGATGATGACGACGATGCGATGTTACATGTACATCATATTATCCCAGCTCAGATTTCCTGTTTTCCATCTTGATGACTCGACGTCCATCTGATGGCAAGTCTCTTTCTCACTGAACAAATAAATTGAAGGTAAAATATATATCCAAATCCATTTTCCCTTTGAAATGGTACGGACAGGGTGGAGGGTATGGTTATAGGATGTACACAAGTCAGTCAGCTAGATTATGAAGCGCTTATGGCGCGTACAAAATGCGGTTGGTTGTGTGTTGTCGGAAGCAGTTGGTTTATTCCCAATACTAATGTATTAGTCAGAGCCCCGCAGAGTTCATGAAAGTGTGAAACCTGAAGATGCAATTTGCTGGGTTCACTGGAATTGGTTGGAGAGATTAACTTTTTTCAAGTGTGTACATAGGTACGTACGTAAAAGTTCTCCGTTTCATTTGCTCGTTGAAATCACCAGTTTCCAGTTGGAAATACGAGAGTGGCTATCAGGTTTACTTTTACGTTTGTATTGTTTTATGTTTGGGAATAATGTGCACTAGTTTCCATTTTACTGATTACTAACCTTTCCCCTTCTATCCTCTCGCCGTCACTTTAATTTGTGTGTTCTAAAAAAAACGAAACTATTTTCTGGGATGCGCAGTTATATCATATATGCCGGATACAATGCCGGATTTCGAATGTCGTTACTCGTAATTATAATTCAGATGCTGAATTGTATTATGGTGGAAATGCGAACTAATTTGTACCAACTTTTAAAAATCCAACACTTTTTCCCATCTTCACATCATCCATGCACTGATAATATATTAATATTATAACTCCGTGTGGTGGCATTACATTTAGCTCTGAATATTCAGATTTTTAGTTTTCTGCCTTGGGTCAGA
The DNA here is from genome assembly GCA_027744295.1 of Callyntrura guangdongensis. Lineage (NCBI taxonomy): Eukaryota > Metazoa > Arthropoda > Collembola > Entomobryomorpha > Paronellidae > Callyntrura > Callyntrura guangdongensis. The sequence goes on from JAHZNB010003552.1 coordinate 3,964, forward strand.
GGGAAAAAAATCTCGATGAAGTTAAAATCCCCCCTCTCTCATACAACCACACAGATTAGCATGATACGCAGGATTTCCATTAGGAAATAAAATGCTTGACGATTTTCAGATCGATGATGACGTGGGGTGAACAACACTCCGTCGGTATTACGATGCTTATAGCTAAGGCAATAAATACTCCACTTGTATATTTGTATGTGTCTGTAGGTGCGTTTATTTTTTGTCACTTGGAATATTTCAAAGTCTGACACTTTTCCCTCTTTAAAAATCATCAGACCATCAATCTCTCTACCAGTTCCGGAGACTGACAAGTGCGTCGTTATTTATTCATAGAAATCAGGCTATGTCGGGAAAGCAAATACAATTACCAGGAACTGTGTGTTGTTGGTACGTCTGTATATATGCAGAGGTATGTTTTCACATATATCCCTTGTGTATTGTATGGTTCAATGTAACCATATTTAAATTTTCATGCCCGTCTAGAAGTGAACCAAGCATGCAACACGGTTCATTAGCCGACTGAGTGTCCTGTTGTGGACTAAATTGTGGATAAGAAAAGCGAGATAAAAATATTTTCTTTCATTTCCCTGTCTGCCATTCCTGGAGTAATGAGAAAATTGTAACTGAATTTACCCTCAACTTTGAAAAAAATTGAACTTGTGAACTTTTACATACACACCATAGGAATGTATCTTATATGGAAAGTAGTTTGTGGGGTTCCATGAACAGACGCATAATATTTTTTTCTGCGATTGCACGCATGTTTAAAGTTTTTTATGTACCTACGCGTGTGAAAATGAAATGAAGCAATTTACATGTGCACGCTGCTTTCACTTTTTCGTCTGCTAAATGACAGGGTTGGAGGAAAAGCTGTAAAAAAAGTTTTCCCATCTGCTGGCAAAAATACTACGTTTTATTGCAGACAGTCTAAGTCTGGTTAGCAGCAGCGCCCCCACAACAACAACAACTACGACAAACGTTTTAAAGGGCTAACAATATGAATGTTGTCCGGAAAAATTTCCCGTTATTTTTTCTGCGATTGCACGCATGTTTAAAGTTTTTTATGTACCTACGCGTGTGAAAATGAAATGAAGCAATTTACATGTGTACGCTGCTTTCACTTTTTCGTCTGCAAAATGACAGGGTTGGAGGAAATGCTATAAAAAAAAGTTTCCCCATCTGCTGGCAAAAATACTACGTGTTATTGCAAACAGTATAAGTCTGATTAGCAGCAGCGCCCCCACAACAACAACAACTACGACAAACGTTTTAAAGGGCTAACAATATGAATGTTGTCCGGAAAAATTTCCCGTTTATTTTTACTTTCTCTCCCGGTTTTCCAAGAAAAGAGGGCCCGCGCATTGCGAGGTAGCTTTGCATGTGATGCAAAACATCATGTGATATGTGTGTGTAAAGAAGTTTTTCTTTCGTTTTCCCCATTTTGAATGTTTTATAATATGTACAAGCGTATTTGTGATGGGCTTCCCGCTGACTTTTCCTTTTAACTGACGAGTTTTTTTTCCTTAGCAGCGGGCGTTCACTGGATATAAAATGAATGTAGAGAAAGGTGATGTGGGAATGGGATCCACACAAAAACACACGAAATATGAACTTAACTTATATGGGCAGTAAATGTAAAAATGTGTATCCTTTTTAAGCGTGGTTGGCCTGATGTACATGGGACACATCAAGTCATCATAAATGTCTGACAAGAATTTTGGAATGCTCAAAAACGGACACATATCCCACCGCACATCCCATCACATTGTGTGTTGGTTTGTGTGTTTGTGAGCGGAGGAATAGAGGAGAAAGTTTGAAACAGGCTTATTTTGTCGTCGTTGTTCCAAGGTATAAAGTGTTGAGCAGGTATGCATATATTGTAAATGTGCGTCTGTCTGTCTATGTTGGTATGTTATATTATGTTATGTACAGTTTTATGACCTTTTTCATGTCAGACATTTCAGGCATTTTAGAACGCATCATAAAGTGCTTTTGGAATAACGTACAAACTGAATACCACTACGACAGAGTCGTGTGGGGAAATGCAGTGATAATAGAGACACAAACACACGACAAAAAACGCACAGCACGAGGGAGAATCCACAGACATTTTTCCGTGTGTATATCTTGTCTGCGTATTCAATCCATTGCCGGCCATCATCTATGGGCTGACAATTTTCTTGTTGGTTTATCGAATTTTATGAAAACTTTACTACTACCAACCGCTGCCTTTGCTGCTGTACAGCCAGCGTATACGTGATGTTACCTTTTACGCTCCTATAATTCGTGACCAACGGCAAGGTAAAATTACTCACGCTTTCACTCTATTTCTCGGAAATTTTCAGCCCCGCCACCACTTTCATTCCTGGGGTCGCTATCAGCTTAATAAGCTGTGAGAGCAGTCGTTTTTTCGGAGAAATTGTAGTACCTACCAATAAATGGCCATTCCTCCTTTCAAGTGTAATGAAGCTTGTCTATCTAAAGAAAACGGGAGAAAATAGTCACGGTAGTAAAATAGAGTATATGGGTTGAAATAAAAAAGGAATTTCGCTGCTCCTGCGGTCGTCTACATAATATGCAAGAAAGGTACGTGAGACAGTAGTATACCTATATACAATGTTCGTTTTCCATTTCTTGGTTTTGGTTCTGGTCGACGTATTTAGAAAGCAAAAGTCTGTAGCAGCCACATTTTAGCGGTTTTGGCTTCCTTTTGTAGAAAGTGCACATTAGACATTCCTAAAGTATACGGAGAAGCAAAGCAGGAGAGGTGGAGAAAAGCAGAGATAAACACGGGTGGTAATAATACATTATTTTATACTTTATGCATTTTACCTGTAAAAGAACGGATGGAGAAGGAAAAGGTGACCAGAGTGCACGTAATGACATTATAACATACAACAAGGCAGTGTTGGTAAGTTGGTAATACTTGGCTGGCGAGTCGAGTGGTGAGAGGGAATGTAACTACAGGGCACGTTGTTTCGGGGTAGAGAGTGCAATATAGTTGTATATTCAGTAAGTACATCCATTTAATGTGAGATATTGGTTGGGTAAATGTTGGTAAATACGTGAATATACGTGTGTTTCTATTTGGTCAGCAGGAAGCATTGAGTCAGCCACCGCGGTAGACATGTCGGGAAAAGAGGGCTTGGTCGAAAGTAAACATAAATTCATTGGAAAAAGACGAGGATTACTCACTCAACTCCCTCTCATTCCAGAAAAACGGCATTTCCATTAGACATTTTCCCCATCGCTAGCCCGTAGTAGAGAAGGGAGCATAGTTTATACAACACTATCTCTACCTGTGTACTACTCACACACGATCTATTGCTTTCTTTCTTTCATCGTTTTTACCTTGCTTTCCCCACTCGTTCGCCTCAGGGTTAAGTTGTCAGTAACACTTCTGTAGTGCACTTTTATGTGCTTCCTCGCCATCTTAAATATTATGCGGCGGTGTTGGCAGGTCTTTGAATTACTTTCATGAGACGGTGGCTCGTAATAGGTTGTTGTTGCCGCTGTAAGATATATTGAGATAACAGTCATATGAAATTCTCGCTCTCTGCATGTGCGCTTTACTCCGGTTTTGACTCCGCTTATATATTTATTTACTCGCGGAGGGTTGTCTTGTTTGTTTACTTGGTTTTTCCAAGTCTGATTGCATTCTCAGTTTGTCTTTCTCGGATTGCGGCGGTAGTGGTGGCTGCTGACACGGTAGGATAGAGTACATGGTAGTATAGTAAGTTGTGCTGCAGCAAAAAACTACCGTTATGAATGTTCAATAGAAAACACCTCTGTCTGTGCATTCCAAGACCATAGCGGTAGCATATAGTGGAGAGAGGTGGAAAAAGAACCACACAAACTTTTGTAATGCATCATGCATCCAGAAACAGGAAAACCAGCAGGAAAAAACGTTGGATTTACCTACTCACAATGCTGTTACGTATGTGCAACGTGTACACAGTCCCAGTCACAATTATTACCAACTTTACACCGTATGTTTGAATAGGTACTTGCATCATTTGTTTCCTGCAGTATTACAGAAACTCTACTTTCTATTGTAACTATATCTATATCGTATACTATCTGTACTTTGGTATAGGTAGGTATGTATTTGGAAAAAAGTAAAATCCCTAAAAAAGTGGAAAATCTCTTGGATTTACAGAGGAAGCAAGTAGTAACGCAACAATGCGGCTGAACAAGGTATGTATACGTATAACATACCTAATATAGTTGAAATGTTCTGTCTGAAGAGCAGAAAAATATGTACTATATATAGATACATACTTTGTGCCTTATGATGACGACAATGCATGCATGCAGTAAGCCAGCAGGAAAGCACAAAAGCTGAGCAATGATATTTTGTTTGTTCAACAGTAGCGAGAGGGTATCATATCGATCCGTTTTTGTTGAAAGTTACAAAGATGATATTATTATTGCGCTACTACTTCGGCTGCTGCTACTCTTCCTCTGTTGATGTTCTTTTTTCTTTTCTTTCCTTTTTATCCACCCTCTCTCTGGTGACTCCATTTACTCGCGCGCGTCTTACTTTCCGTGAAGCATCTTTCACTTGCACTCCACCACCACAACACCTCTGTTGATGTTCTTTTTTCTTTTCTTTCCTTTTTATCCACCCTCTCTCTGGTGACTCCATTTACTCGCGCGCGTCTTACTTTCCGTGAAGCATCTTTCACTTGCACTCCACCATCACAACACTGGAACATCGACTGCATTCACAGACATAAAATTGTGCACTTTTGTGCATCTTTTTGAAGAATGAAAATCTCTGTGAAGAAAACGAGAAAATGGGTGCTATTATTCAAGTTTGCGCGTATGTGTGTGAATTGAGAATGAATACGAAGAGAGGGAAGTACACGCTTCTATTTCTTCACCGACTACATTGAAAGAAAACCTCTCTTAGACGATCTAATGGCTAATATGCTATATGTATGTAGCCTCACATATGATGCGTAATTTATAGACGGAATATTTGTGCATATGTGTGGGTGAGTTGGTACTCGCATCGTCAATACTTCAATATGCATCCAAAATTGCCGTTACATTGCATCAATTTCAAGAAAGCTTTCTATTTTCGGCTTTTTTTCGCTCTTCCCGTTTGACTTTTCAAAGTGTACTTCCCTGTTCACTTTTCCCTGCTAATTATCAAACAATGCTGGGAAAGCTGCTCCTTCACGTTTTATTGCTGCAACGTTTAGTTTAGAGCCGTACGCACGTTTGTATTTTCTTGTCAGGCAAAAGAAGGCCTCTTGAGAAGTCCCATCATCATTCTTACACTTTTGGCTGTATGCGTAAATACTTGTGAATACCTTCAGATGATGGAGACTCGCTTCACACAAGAGCCAAAACACACAATACTTCTTACTTCCTTTCGTCGCATCGTTTTCCTCCCTACTTGATGCTCATTTTTATTCTGTAAACGAAGGCTCATCCTCTTTCCTTCTTTTCTCATATGCCGCCGCCGACGTCGTCGTCGTATTTTTTGCTTTCACTTTTGTGTGAAACTTTTTCCAGAAAAAAATTTCTCCTCTGCACGTTGGTGTTATGCATGTAAAAAGAAAATGTCTTATGCGTTTTTCGACGGCTGCCAAGTAGTACGCCTTTTTGGATCCTTTCTGAATGGACCTTTTTGAAATGGTAATAATGAAAGAAAAGTCGTAGCAGTAAAAGTGTGTGTGATAGCAAGCAGCAGCAGTAGTGTTAGCGGTGGTAGTGGTGTTGAAAGAGCTTGGCGGTGAATGCACGATAGTGAAAAGGCGTAGTTGGCTGTATAAAGCCACCTTTTCATCCTTCTCATGAAAAGAAGAGAAAAGCGAACATTAGCTAGTCAAGGGAGGAAAGGAGAAATTACTTGAGATTCTCTCTCTCACGTTCACTCTCAAAAGGCATCATGCTGAAAAGTCATTGAAAAGAAAAATGAGTTTTTTCCTGCTTTGGCGGTTGTTGTTTTTTCTTTTTCTCTCTCTCGCTGCTATCATAATGCCTTCCACTATTCTCCAATTCAGAAGTAGTGTCTGTTAAAGGAAAATGAATAAGCAGATAGATGGAAAAGGGGCACATATTGGCTCATCATCAGCTAGTGCTACCGTTGCTTCTACTGCTTTTGATTTTTTTCTTGGTGTGAGCATGATTACACATGAATTAACTATGCATTTAGGTAGAATACTACTTTAAGAAGAAATTTTTAATTAAGCGTCATGTTCGCTCACTTTACTCGTGTAATGAAATATTTAAGAAACTTTGTTTTCTCGCGATAATAATTAACAGGCATACTTAAACTCCCTGAAAAGCGCAAGCTTGCTGCTGTAAAGACGTCGACTGCATGGCAGCTGGAATTTATGTATCGCATTAAATCAAGCTGCCAGAACAGGAACCTGCCTCAGTAATAGCATTTCTGCCAATCACCTCGATTTATCAACACAGTACAAAACTTTGCCGTTATCTCCGGGAATGTGGTGATAAACTCAAAAGGAATTTTTTAAAAAAGATGTAGGTCTGCCAAGCGAAGAGGAAAGACGAGATTTTTCGGCTTAGATTTTTGTCGTGTGTGTGCAAAGTAAACTCATGTAGTCAGCAGGGCATTAATACTACTTGGCCTACTTATTTTTTTCTCTCCTTAGGTCGGGGTGTGTATGGATGTGGAAAACTTGTCGTTTTGTTTGCCTGATTCATTGCATGTAAGGATAATGTCTTTGGAGAAAGGCACCACCAGCTCCAAAAAATGCTTTTTTTAGCAAGGCAAAAGAAGCAGCTAGGCTAGTGAAAAGAGAAAGATAAGGAAGGAAACGAAGAGAGAGAATGTTTGCATCTTAAAAGCACATATTAGAATTCTCTGGGCATAATCCGTGCCTAGACAAAAAAGAGTGTCCCAAAAATGTGCCATCTTCCAGTAAAAAAGAGAAAAAAACATGGTAGGGTAACTGGTGCAAGCCACAACCACATGACGCCGGCTTTTTTGGTAGGACCTGTAAAAAATATGGCTTTCCTAATGTGTATTTATATACGTATTATAGAGTAATAATAATGCTGTTGGAAAGAAACACGTTTTTAGACCAAGCACAAAAGAGAATATTTTCTTTTCTGCTGAGTGCTATCAAGTTAAAAAGATTTTTATCACCAATATTGACTAAAAAATAGAAAAATGAGTGGTTTTTTCCTCGTCTTTGTACTACAATAAAAGCTATTATTTACTTTTGGATGGTTTGTTGGGTGAACGCCTCAAGACGTTGACTCCCATTTCCATTATCGTTTATTCTTCGTTTAAACATTTTCACACAATGCCCCATCTCCCAAAACATCTTTTCAAGAAAATGTTTGCTCATCCACTTTCAAATAGACAGAAATACACAACAGAAACAGCTTAGACCTAATATGAGGACTTACGGTTGTAGTTGTGTGCACACGCACAGAGATAGAAGAGGAAAAAGAAAAGCGTTTTTTTTGCCTGTGTGTTTTGAATGCATAAAAGCGAGCAGTTTTGAACCATCCAAGACAAATTTAATGCACTCTTTGTTGAAAGATTATGCTCTGTTGGTGGCGATGTATTTCTGCACGCCTAAAAACCAGCAGGTAACGATTATAGATAATAGCAGCAGCAAAGTAAACTAAAAATGCAGTCGTGATACAATGTTCTTACGTGGAGAGAAGAGGGTATTCAGGTGGCGAAATTTTTGATGTTAGTAATTTGAGATTTTGATACTTTCAGTGGATGTTTTTAAGGTTGTAGTAAATTTTTATGTGGAACAATTTATTTGTTAGGAAATGAGGGATGGATAGGTTTTTGTAGACGTTTTTGCAATTACCCGAGATGATAATACAAACGCAAACACGTACATAAATGTTCTATACTTGATACTCATGGATTTTGCTTGTTTCATGGCTCGTTGGTAGAATGTGTGTGTGTGTTCCGTTGGTGCTGTTATAAAACACTCGTCATCGCTTTAATAAATATAATGGGCAACATGGATATAGTAATTTGTAATTTTGTTCCGTGGGTGCGGTTATGTTACTGCGGTATCCGAACAATTTTACTATTGGTTTGCCAAGTAATAATAATATGTTTGAAAGGATATTTACTGAAAGCATTACGTGGTTAAAACATACACACATGTCAAGTCATTTTTAGAAAACAACAAAATGATTATAACTTAAATGACAAGGCTTGACGTATTTAATATCGTGTTTGAGGTTT
>JAHZNB010003553.1:0-12086 GCA_027744295.1 Callyntrura guangdongensis
GCCATAACTTTTCCTACCTACTTGGCTTTTTTACATACTTCACTTCACTTTGCGTGTTTACGACTATTTTGTTTTACTTCATCCTTTCAGCTCTCCCTCTGCCAAGAAAAAAGTAATCTCCGCTTTTTACCTCTTGATAGTTTACCCTTGCCCTTTAACTACATTTTATTCTTCTCTCCCTAACTCTTCTTTATTCCCACGTATTTTTAAAAACTACAAACACTCACTTTTTTCTCTGATTTTGTGTGAATTTAGTGCGTATTTCCTTTACCTCACCTTTTGGAAACCCCCTGCGAAGTGGTAAACAAAAAAATCTAAAAAAGTAGGAAATCGCAAAAAAATAAAATATATCTACTTCCCTCTTCACTTTTCCCGGTTTCTTCTCTTTTGACATTTTTTCCGCATTGATTATTTTTCTCGCCGGTGAATATGTACCATGAATTATTATTAGTATTACTATCATCACCATCAACGTCATTATATGGTTACAGTTATTATGTGAGTGAAGGTAACTCACACGCAGCAAGACAATGAAACTGGGGAAAAAGGGCAAGGCTAAAAAAAATTCCACATTCTTCTGACCATGATACGACGATGACGACAATGAACACGATGCATATACATTTTTTGATACGACCGACGATAAAATGATAAATGGACGGGAAAAGCACATTTTTTCCTTGTGTGGCTGTTTTTCTCTATCTCCATCTGTCTCTTTTGTTTCCCGCTGGTATACATGCACACACACAGACACTAGTTTGCCCCTGCACCCAACAAAACGCAACTGGCAACTGTTATAGGGCGACAGTTGAAGGTCCCAATATTATTCTTTTTTTTCTACCGTTCTATATAACCTTACAAAAAGGATCGACCAACCGACAAATTGTAATGAAGCCATGCTAATAATGGTTCTACTGACCTTGATCATTTTCCCTACATAATAATAATAGCAGCCCATAAAATCGGCGCATACCTACCGTAATGGCCCTCTACCCTTAAAAAAACGGCACTTTTACGTACATGTACAACACATCGTTTTTTATACCCACTGTTAGCAGTGGGGCAAACTGCCTATATATAAAAAAAACTCTTTTGTCGACAGGATCGCTGTTATGTAATCGATTCTGCAAGATAAATTCCATATACGGCTATCAGTGATATATGCGCGGTGGTACTGGGACTTGATTTAGGTATACAGAACTATTTCCCCAGGAACGTAAACACAACCAAGGTACTAATCACTTTTCTTTTTGTCGTCTTCCTTTTTCCGTATTTGTTCGTTCCTAATTCCTCTTTCTGTTATTTTAAGAAGAAAATCTCTTGGAAAGTTGAGTAAAGCACGAACCTTTCCTGTCACCACCCACCCCCATTTCTCCACCAGCCATTTTTCATCCTTTCTTAAGCCGCTTTTTTCCCCAACGGCGTTAATGTTGTTCACAGTAAAAAGCCAAAATGTCTAAAAGTTTCTCATGCTACCAGCCAACTTCTCTTGTTCTCTCTCTCTCTCTCTCTCTTTTTCTCTGCTTGTCATCGGAGAAGGCTTGTTAATTTTCTCAAAAATCGTCAAGAAAAAAATAATCATTTTGGAAAAGGAGAGAAAAGACTGAGAAAAGTAAGTTATTAGTTGCTTCAGTCTCTTCCTGGTGCCATGGTAGAGTGGGGCATCATAATCATCATCATCATCCTCGTGAACATCAGCAGTAAAGCCAAAAAGCTTCTTAATTCCTTCCATTTTTCTGGTCGTTGTCCTTTCATTCTTATTTTTTGTGTCTATTGTCCCCCACCACCACTGCCTTCATATTGGCAAGGGAGGTAGAGAGAGAGAGAGAGAGAAAAGCTAAAGAGGAGTCATTAGAGCCAAGGTAGTGCACACCACGTCGAGAGAGACAGACAGTGAAAGACCCGGATAAAAGACAAGAGCTCTTTAAAAACAACCGACCATGGGAAATTGAATGAGTGAACAAACCAGTTGACTTTTATAATAGCGTTTTGGTATAATAATTACGGTGGTGTGGACGACGATGATGATGATGATGGTAGTGGCAGCAGCGGTGGCATTATTATGACTGCACCAATACCAATGATGAGGAAGGCGGTGACGGTAGTGGTCTTTGTAGAGAATAGTTTTCTTTCTTACTCACTTTATATCTCTCTCTCCCTGTCTCCCTCTTCATTGCTCTGGTTTTGGGAAAATAATAACAAGAGCCCTTGACGGTCTCTTTCTCTTTTATTCTTGCCCAACTCCGCCCTAATTAGCTCCTGGTACTCTAGTGAGCGCTCGTTCCTGTGCCTTGTGCGTCACAGCATTGTCGTCGGGTGTGCGAAGCATAAAACGCTTAATAATAGGTAGCATTGTGGAATGAGTGGAGGGAAACACTCTGTAATTTATAAAGAGACCGACAATGATGACGACGACCGTGATGATATTATATAGCAGTAAATGTACTTAAGAGTGTCTATTTGTGTAGTAGTGGAGTCGATAGGGATAGCGTATTTCTTTATCGGGCCGGTTACAATGTCATGTTTTACGGTACCTGGTGAAAGTTTTTTTATTAGAGAAAAACCTGTTGTTGTTTGATTACCGTTTTAGGGCATTGCTGTTGATGTGACAGACGCGCGGGGTTTTAATTAGAAGAGAAAATTGACAAATTTTCCCTGTCGTTCTTTTGTTGTGATGGAACACACGTTGACTCTGTTCTCTTGTAGACACATATTATTATTATTATTATTTGTTTTCTCAATTATGCTGTCTTGCTGGGCTGCTGTGCAAAAGGCCGGTTACTATTTCTATCAGGACTACTGCGGCCTTCTAATGTCATTGATGTTAATTAGCATCTCCAACGGGATGAGATTCATTTCCCCACCGACATTAAATAATTCCGGGGGCTGCGTGATACGTTTCGGTGGCTGGGCATCTTTATTCTTGGGGGCACTGTTAACTGGCAGAATGGAAAGGGTTTTTGCTCTCTGGAGTAAACTTCTCCGCTCTTGTAAACTTTTTCCGGGTTTGCCTCTTGATTCAGCAGCCGCGGCCACAGCAGCAGCTTGTTGTTGTAGGGCTGAAGGCTCGTCGCAAGCGTCCAGTTGTTGTTGCGAGGAAGAGGGAGAGGCTGCGGAGGACTTGCTTTTCCCAGAGCTGAGAGTATTCAGTTTTCCCAACTTTTTCTTTAACGACGACCACTTGGACGAGGACTGGGAGCCTTTTAAGGAAGACAACGAACCAGACTTGTCGCGAGACTCTGCGGGTTTTTTTTTGCCATGGTGCTGTTCACACCGTAAAAACTTGAATTAATGTCGATCATCTAAAAACATCCAAAAGAGATATTTAAAGATATTTTAATCCGATTATGAAGGGCTGGTTTTAGTGAACAATTTTACGGTTTAATACATCATTCCGCGATTCCTAACTAAATGCGTAAAGTTTTTTTCGCCAAAGTTTATAATATATTTCGTCTCACTCTGCTGGTAGCCTGGCGGCATTTCCCGGTACAGGGAAAGTTTAAACAGAAATGTTTTTATTTTTTCCGTGTCCACAAAGAAAAAGCGAAAATAATGCTTTCATCCTCCCACCCTAGAAAAGCGCTGCTTTTGCTCTCTCAACTAAATAATTAATTTCACCCTGTTTTTTTTGGGCAAGTCACCCTAGCAATAATTTATCTCGACTAGTTGTCGTCTGTGTGAAGCAACACTGTTTTTTTTCTGCACTCTCTCTCTCTCCCAGCAAGCAACCACCGCATCTCTCCATGTGCATCTTCTCACAAGGCTATGCTGATTTGCTTTTCAACTCACCAGAATTTTTCGGCGATACCACCGTATTTTGTGGGGCCGACGACATGGGAGTGACATCCGAGTAGACAGAGTCGGATCTAAATGTGTACTTCTTTTTAAAGTGATATGCATAGGAAAAAGGTTCTCGGGGTGATTTAGGCTCCGTATTTCCTCCACCCGTGCCAGAAAGGCTGTTACTACTTCCTGCCCGGCCACTCCGACCTCCACCGTCTCCACTATTTGGGTGTGGTTCGCCGCCCGAATTATTTAACAATTTTGACGTTTCATCGACGCTGCCTCCACCGTCAATTGAGTCCACAGATTTGGTCCGACTTTCCTCCCCTTCCCCCTCCTCCTCCTCCTCTTCTTGCTCCTCCACCACGCCGCGAAGAAGAGTGTCCGTACACGCGTCGTTATCTTCCTCTTCCTCCAAATCTTCATCAGCCTCCATTAGCGCTTCCGTTTCATTTAACGGACTGGAAGCCAGGGCCTTCACACAGAAACACAAAAAAACGTATAATTTTTTTACAATCTCACAACCAATTCAATTCTTCTCTCTTCTCCGATAAACACCCGCTTTGGTTACATATTGTGCAAATTCTTAGTAGGTATATGTTATCGACTCTGGTATACATTACTCTTTTAGTAGTAGTCCACTGGTAGTAAAAGCATAGGATAGCATCGGCATTATTAAAAGAACACGCAGTTAGACAGTTTTTCTCTCTCTCTACTTTTTACACGGCTGCCATTTTTATGACGAGCCATACTCGCGTCGTTCTCCCGTTTTATCGTTTAGCCTGAAAAAAATTGTTTTCCCTGGAAAATTGTTATTGCCCAAATGGCACGTTGCTATCAACTACGATGCAATTGCGTATACATACATACTATATATGTATATATTTTTTCTGCAACTGGTTTATGTTTTGAATGGCTCAAGTAGAGTAGCCTGCTGTGTTTATATTGTATATTGTATTGTGTATATATGCGTATGAATACTTTATACAAATAGCCTTGTGATTTTTAATAGCCTTTTTAATGCAATTTCTATCTGTTTATCTATCTGCTGATATACTAGTGGAGAATTGGATAGAGCAGTAGTACAGATAGTAGTAGTGGTTGTCGTAAGTAAAGAGGAATGAGTGATAGCAGCTAGTGTGGAGATAGGAGAGAAAATACGTAACAAACGAGGGGGATCGTTGCCTCGTTTCCTCTGGCATCGTCGTTACCACCATTTTCTCTGCCACCACCACTACCACGGTCGTTATTAGTATTTGCGGTTGAGAGAGGGAAAAATGCGCCTATTAAAATGAAACGACATGAGATAGCGAGAGAGAGAAAAGCGGTCTTCTCCTTTTAACTTCCTCTTTTCGGTATCTGTCTCTCTTTTTCTCTCTGTTCGTTAGGCTTTAGCGCTGTTGTGGCGGATGTTTTGTGAAGTACGTCGTTGTAGTTAGTGTTTGTATTGTTATTTGGTTATTAGGTGTCTATGTGAGTGTGCCAAGCCGACGCGGGTTCAAGTTACTGCACAACAACAGCAGGAGTAGTCGCCGTCATTGTAAATGTGGTGGTGTGATGTAATGATGATAGAGAAAATGTGTGTCTGACGACTACTCTCCTTCCTTCTTTTACCACACATACACCAGTACCCATTATAAACGGTGCAATGAATCGTGGTGGGATGGAAAGAGAGGAGAGAAAGAGGGAGAGAGAAGCAGTTGTGATGGCAATGGCGGAGTGGTGATGGTGGTAAAATTACAAGTAGGAGTGATGTGAGATGATACGAGAGACGGAGAAAATGAACAGGGGATAAAAGCTTTCCGGTTTTCTCTTCTTTCCTAAGGCAAAAACTTTGCTCACGCTGGTGAAATTTTTTGCATGGTGGAATGAACACGGGTGCAATTTAAACAGGGGAATGAGACAGAGAGGGAGTAAGATGGAAAGAGAGAGAGAGAGAGAGCGGTTGAAAAACGAGCAATTTCATGTTCGTAAGAAATACTGCAGGGACGGGGCTGTTCATAAAACACGGTAGGAATGTATAATTTAATGAGGTTTATCTGAGTATTCATCTTCTTAAGTGGTGCGTCTATGATTTAATGTGCTGGATATGTTAAAAGAAACTGAGATGGGACGTGAATCATTTCACGTGATTACACATATGCATGCATTCAAACTCAATTTTCAGTTCATTTTTGCAACGAATACTTGGACCCTACTTCTTATAACATAGAATACGAATGTAGTACTTATTTGGTTCACGATTACAGGACCTACCCTAAAGTTTAGTTTCAGAATTGAGAATTTAATGTAGTTGGCGTTCAGCTATTACACAAAATCCTAATCAGTTTTGAGGATTTCCCTTCCGTTTCAAATAACTCAAACCAATTTAATGAGGTTTATCTGAGTATTCATCTTCTTAAGTGGTGCGTCTATGATTTAATGTGCTGGATATGTTAAAAGAAACTAAGATGGGACGTGAATCATGTCACGTGATTACACATATGCATGCATTCAAACTCAATTTTCAGTTCATTTTTGCAACGTATACTTGGACCCTACTTCTTGTAACATAGAATACGAATGTACTACTTATTTGGTTCACGATTACAGGACCTATCCTAAAGTTCAGTTTCAGAATTGAGAATTTAATGTAGTTGGCGTTCAGCTATTACACAAAATCCTAATCAGTTTTGAGGATTTCCCTTCCGTTTCAAATAACTCAAACCAAATCATTTCCTCTAGCAAGACCTCAAAACACGCAATTAAATCACTCGACTAACTTACCACTACAATAACGGAGTCCATTTTGTATATACGTACATCCCTTAAATAAACATCAACACCTACACATTTTCCTCCCTATAACTGAGAATATGAACAACCCCATCATCCTCCACAACAACATCATCGTCGCCGTCATCATAATTAGCCCGCACAGTTCCAACTTGGCAACCTCTCATCCATCTCCTTCGTTTTTTACCAACACACTACTTCTCTGCCATATTTCCTTTTCCTTTAACTACCACTTACTTGTTCCCTCTTCTGCATATTTTCCCTTTCTCAGCGTTCCTTCTCTGCCATTTCCAAAAAAAAAAATGAAATAAAATCAGACAGGAAATACAAGCCCTGTAAATTACACCACTCCCCCACCACCTCTGCCATTACTAGTCTCGCTTTCTCTCGTTTACTCCAACTTCTCTCTCTCCCTCTTCCCTCAGTTTTTTTCTTTTTCTCTCATTCATTTCTCCTCCAAAAGTGTTGCCGTCCTCCCTGCTGTTTTGTAGTTAGTTAGCTGTTACATTCTTCTCCACATCACCGCCACCACCTTCTTCTCCTTTCTCCTCTACTACCAGCAACTTACACTTCTTTTCCCCTCTGTTTCCCATCACACACGTCTCTTCCTCTTTCATTCCCTGCCACCACTTTAGCGAACCCATATTACATTTTTTCCCATTTTCCCTACTGTTCCTACTAACAGTGATGGCGATGCACTGTTCCGTCTGCTGTTTTTCTCCTGCTAACTAACAATGTTCACGTTTCTCTCCTTTTCTCTCTCTCTCTCTCCTTCCTTCTCCGGACCTAATCCACCCGCCGACAAAAACAGGAAACGTGCCTTTATTTCGTTTTTTACCACCATTTTACATGCACCACAACTTGGACACCAAGAACGACGGCTTTTTGCATGCACGGCACACTTGGTTGCGACACAATCACTCCTTCTCCTACTCCCCCCACTGCACCCAAATACACATACCCTACATTCATAATACATTCTTTCCCCCGACATGTTGTTAAACATCGTCCTCTTCGTGATCATCGTCATCGTCATGCCATACTTTTTTTTATCTACATCAGCAGCAGCCGCCACCTTGGTACTACTAGTAGCAACGACAGGATGAAAAAAATATAGGCAATAATACAACAAAATTTTGCTGACTAATGCTGTACTTGTTTACTACTCTCATTATACACAATCATCTTGTCAATTGGGAAATACAGTACAAGGTACAATGACTGTTATTATTAGTAGCAGAGAGCGGCGGCGGTGGTATGGTAGCAGCAGTAAATAGCCAGAGAAATTTCTTTTTTGCTTTTTTAATGTGCGCAATTTTTTTATGTGTGTACAAATTTTTGTATATTATATTTTTTATTTTTATTCCCTTACTAACGAAGAATACCGGTACGTCTGGTACCGTAACCGACACATTCCCACCTACAAAAATGATATACCATCATCATCATCATCATCATCAAGATTACAATAAAATACCGGACAAATAACAGTGTAATAATAAAGCGCGCACACACACCCATACACACGGCAGCAGCGAAAATATTTTTTTCCTGCATTCTTTCCATCGACGTCAAATTTTTCTCCTTTTTATTGTCAGTATTATATCCAAAAAGACTATTATATTTGTAATACTAGACACTTTTCTAGGCACGTCTTTAGAGAATGCAAACATGACGACAACGAGGCTCCAATTTAACTGTGAGTATGTGTGTGTGTTTGGCACGAAAAATTATTAGGAACCGTTTTTTTGCATACCTCGCCGCTATCCAGATCCGCATCCATAATGCTACTGTTCCCTCGTCGGCCGAGTAACCTTTTTATATGGAAATAGAAGAACGGAGCGATGATGGCGACCGGGGGAGGATGATGACGGCTTTAACGAACAAGCTATTATTTTTTTGGGGGGTATTTGTATTATACGTAAAAAAAGGAGAAGGCGCTCTGTAACTGGCGTGTGCTGTTGCTTAGTCACCTTCCCTATTTTCTTTCTTTCTTTCTTCCTTTCTTTCAGTCAAGTGTATAATCCTATTAGTAGGGTAATAGTAAAGTTTTCTCAAGAAGGAGGAGGATGATGATGAGACGCTGATAACACTGGAGAAAGTAATAGACTATTGTTGTACAGCGTGTCGTCGTGTCAGAGGAAAAGCTAGAGAGATCTCTAGTAGATGTATAGATAGATCCTCTTATTGTGTGTCTTCCCTTTTTCAAGAGAAGAGGCTCGCTGGTTGTACAAAACGGGTAAATAGACTGCCTAATCTGGCAAAAGACCTCTCGTGCTGACTGGTAGACTGATGATGCCACCAGGCTTACACAAAAGAGGAATGGAGGGAGCAGGGGATCTGTGTGAAAATGAATCCGTAATTTCACCTGGTCGTTGTTATATACACGTACGTGTAAACGCGCGTCACGAGAATGACAACGACAATGAAAAGAGAGCGAGGTGACGACCGAAGGAGACAAGGGAGTGGGGAGAGACTGACAATAGTTGGTTGGTAGGTGACGATGATGATGATGAGATGTCGTGTTCCACCCAAATGACGATGCTGACAAGGAGATTATATTTGACGATACAAAGGGATATAATAGTAGTAGTGGTAGTAGTGTGGAAGGTTGTAGATGGTTTGGGTGAGGCGGAAGATGATGACGATGATGAGGAGGAGGACAACGACGGCGACGATGATTATTACAAATGTCCTTGGTCTTTTACGCTATATTGAGGGGCGTTCCAGGCATAACACAATACACACACGGTTGTTGCTCGAGGTGGTTTTAATAATTTTAACATTATCGTTTCCTTTTATTCCGTCATTCCCTTTCTTCCGGGGTATGGTTGGCTGCACACGAGGAGGTTCGTTTCAAGGAAAAAACAGCTTAATGGGTAATATTCCACCAGGAGAGTCTGTAATATTTGCAAAAAAATGCAGAGGATAAAAATGAGTTGGTAATTAAATAGCTGGAATATTTTTTCTATATGTATGTGTGTGGGTATCAGCGTGGAGATAATAATAAAGCAGTTCGGGTGTGTAAACCGTGCAGTTTTAATGGCAGCTGTCGTGTCATAAAATCAAACCGTCATCAAAAAAAGTTTTATGCTGCTAACAAAAAATACGAGCGGGGAAGATAGCACACTGTATAAAATTTGTACGTTTAATTATCATGCCAGTTTCTCGTCCTTATCTCATCGCGAACGTCATCATCATCATCATCGTCATCAGCAGAGAGGCAATAAATTGATCATAAACAAGGAAAATGTTCCTCATTAAAATCTCCGCAAAACTCGTAATAATCCCACCAGTGAAAATGGGAAAGAATTTTCTTTCTTTTCGCTTTTCATCTTATTTCTTTTTCATTTTCTCCCCTCAAAGGTATTAGAAATTAATAATGCTGACTTTGTACAAAAATATCCGTTTCATTTTTTTATAAAGAACGTGTGTACACGACGAGGAACAAAGTCAACGGAAGGGGAAAATGCCAGGAAAAAATCAATCAACTTTCTCTGTTTCTCGCTAGTTATTTATTATTCTTCCTTCCTTCCCTCCCTACTATATCGACATGGTTGTGTGATTATCATTAAACTTTTTGACTTTTCACTGGCTTTCTCACCAGTTCTCATAGTCTATTTAAGAGAGAGAGAGAGGGGGGAGGAGGGAGAAAGAAAGCAAGAAAGAATGAAAAATTCCTTCGTTACTTCAGTTTCCAGTTTCTCTCGTTGTTGTTGCTTTCCTGCATTATTTGCATATATGCCAACTTAAAGTCTGGCAAAAAGATTTTCAATATATGTATAACTTTCAGCAATTCAACCAAGACTTTGTCATGTTTTTTTCCTACGTGTTTAAATCCTCTCGGGCTTGGCAAGTTATTAACTAAAATGCTTGAGACGAGAAATAGTAGAATGGCAGTAGCAGAAAAAGGGAAAGAGAGAAATTGTTAGTTTTTACTTTGTAACAAGTTTTTTTTCTTCCTTTTTTTGGTTGGGTGGTGGTAAAGTGGAGAAACGTGCTTTTCTCCTCGTGCCAAAGTCAAAGCTAAAAAACCAACCTGCTCCACTGCATTCATCCATGCATGTCTGCATGGCAATGTTATGCTGACAACTCTAAATACACACATTGTTATATTGAAGGAGTTCAAGGGGAAAAGTGTATAGTCTGTGCAGCGCTGTAGTGTCTCTCTCAAGTTGTTTGTCAAGTCATGCCAAAAAAAAAGAAGAAGAAAAAACTCAAGTTAGTCTGTCGACAACGAAGAATGAAAGCCTCTTTAGAGGTTCTACTACTGCTGCTGCTATTACTGTTGTAAAAATGTAAACCTTGAAAGCCTCAACTCGTTCTCAAAGAAAAAATAATAATGTGGAAGACAAGCGAAGAAGAAAATAATAATAAGTCCAGCTGGGACGAAGGATTTTTGCTCTTGTGGTATGAGTGGTGGTTGTTATAGAAGAATTGATGACGATGATGATGATGGCGACGACAAGGGCAGCCACTTGTAAAAAAAGTTTGACATTGTCGTCGTTACCATCTTCATGGGGATCGTCGTCGTCAATTATAATTTTATACAGCAGGAGAAATAATAAAATGCCGAAATATTATTCATCAAGCGGGAAATGTTTGCTGTCGTTGTTTATTTGTTTGCATTTAACAACGGTAATAACCATAATCATTAATCATCGTCATGAAACTAAACAACTGGTAGACTACAGAGAATAATAATACAGGATTTAGGTAACAAAATTTTACAATAGAATAAATAAAGAGGAGAGAAAGATAAAGCGAGGCAAACAGGCATACTCTAAAGAGCTCAAAAAGCAAAATAAAATTGTTGACAATTTAAACGAGACAAAGAAACATACCAAACGGATGAAAGGAATGAGAGAAAGATGGAAATACAATAAAATCAGCAAAGCGTAAGTAATGTAAAAAAGCGACGTATTTGCTGTAGAAGAAATTGGAGAAGTAGGGATGGCAATGTTACTACTCGTTTTCCACTGGGTGAACACACGACACAAAAAAAAAAAATGTAGAGAGAGAGAGAGAAAAAAATAGATGTTTTCGTTGATATTAATTTTGTCAAATTTGGTGAAACATGAGTAAATTTAATAGTTTCTTGTTAATTTTCTTGGGGAAAACAAATTAGACAAGTTTTTCAATAAAAGAAAAAAAATTGTGCACGAACAAACTTAATTGAATCAATTGACCTTTTCATTTCTATTATACGGCGTCTAACTAAACCGTTTGGTATGCTGTAAGAGCAAAACGAAGGCTCAATTTTTTTGACGTTCTTACGGGTTTGCATGCAAATGAAATACTGCAACTCTACTGTGTACGGTTTTTAACGATACAGTTTTCCTAAGAAAGCATGTTGAGATATTAGAAAGTGGAGAGGAAATAGGAATTCGTTTTCATTGAAACAAAGTACTTCACTATTAGATGAACCAGAGCAACTGGCAACTAGGGAAAGTCACAAAGCCCCGTACGTAAAAATCGAAGTATTTCTTCTCTGCTTTTTAATGCATCTATTGCACGTAGCCTGTATG
>JAHZNB010003554.1:0-26765 GCA_027744295.1 Callyntrura guangdongensis
TTTCTTTCTTTTTCTTGTGGTTGAAATTCACAACTTTTTCTCGAGGTCAACTCAAGCATTCGCTGAAGATCCTGCCTGGTTTTTTGTACAATATACAGTATTGCATTGTGCACACATCAGAATGACTCCAATTTACTTGACTACGCTCATACCTTTATACACTTCTTTTATTGAGTCCAGGTCCCCAATACATGATGATGATACGATGATACTGATGACATGAGGAGTTAGCAAACAGGATTTTTCTCATATTGCGCTTAAAACATGCGTACATTGTTGTTCGTATACAAATTTTACCAAGTCTCTTGACACTCTTAAACTTAAACCTTTCACGCATACGTACAACTGTCGAGTAAATACTTGCACGTTGCGTTATTGTATGTATCATCATATCATATGTATGCATCACCTATTAGATCAGACAGACGTTTTATTATACTATTTTGATACTTTCATTCCTTACCTACTACAGTCATTCATTTTCAGTAATTCAACTTGTCTTTCATTTCACGTTGCACTTAAAACGTAGAGAAGGCATTTCTTTTCGGAAACAAGCTCTTTTTGTCCACCTTCACCACATTATTACCATTATGGCAAGGGGCAGTGAATGTGTACACTTTAAATATGATACAATAAAAAATGTTTTAAAAAGTATGCAGTAGTAGTAAAGGGCAGGTTGATGTAGGTATTTGCAAACAGGAAAAGTTGGCTTGATTGTATGAAACCACTTGTACTACTGAAATCATACTCCACAACAACCACAAATAAGTTGAATACGCACATCACCGCACCACCATCAACAACAGTGGTACTGCTGCAAGTCATCGTTAATGGTTAGCTACCACACAGAATGCATGGTCTATCAAAATCTTCCCCGACATTTGTATTACCAGCAGGAGGGCCTAACATGCATTATACATGGGGGTAATGAAAGGGTGCATATAAATATTGAAAGTAGTCTCTACGATGAATTCTTGTGTCATTTAATTACAAAGCGCATGGTCATCGATAACATGGGACCTAGTTAACGAAATCAAACAAAACCTTGATTTGTTTCACTATTTATTATTCCAATCAGATCCAACGAAATGCAGTGCAGTAGCGAAGCAAATCATCTCCACGCACTATAGAGACGAGAGACACACCATTGAAGCAAAAAATAGTCGCATTTGCCTTACCATCATAATCCTCTCCCTGTGATGAGCCTTTGGCATTTTCGATAGGAGTACCTACCTACAATGCCTACATTCTTTGATGCACATTGATTTTTCATGAAGCTTCATTCATTTTTCATTATTATACTCATTCTACTTTTTATTAGACATTGTTTAAACTGGGCATAATCGAAAACGTGTACTAATGAAAAAGTCAAGGTGGCTATTTAAAAATGCCATTACTTTACCGTCATTCAAAGATGATGTTTTATTAAACTTTATTACTGCGTTCAAGTTAAAATCAGAGACACATTCGTTGAAATCGTATATATAACATAATGTGCACCGCAGGCAATTTAGTAAATCATTGAAACAGTAATTACGAATCCTCATTGGGATTGGGAACTCAGTAGTAACGCATCTTGAATAACTATTCGCTTAATTTTGTAATCACTTCGTTTTTGCATTACTCAACGAAACCGTGTACATCACAGTACCTAATAAACCGCGACTGTACGGATGTCAATAGGTCTTAAATGACTGCATTAAAATATCATCACCTACTTATTTGTGACTTGTTATACTCCCCAAACCTGTACTACTAATTCTTTAGATGCAAAGCATTTTTTAGATAAATGACAACAATGATGTTGTTTTTGCGACATGCCTCTTTAAACTGAAAATAATTGTTGAATGAACAAGATTTATTTTTATTAGTTAATTAGCTGATAAACCTTGGATAAGCCGTAAACAACGTGCCAAGATAAGTATTGGCTACCAATCTTCTAAAGTACTCAGCCATGTCAGCAGACCGTTTAACTGTGTGCAGACCACGCCACACGTATACGTTGTACAAATTGCAACCTAAAAATCTGACGAATGGCATTCATGTTAGAGGATGAATTAATCAGCACTTAATCACTGCACTCGTGATTATGTTTCCTTATGTTTTTAGTCTTCACAGACTATCATCTTCACGATGAAATTAATTGTTTTGCTGAAGTATCGCATTGTAATCTTCTGCCTCGTACTCTATAGCGTAAAAATATTAATTTTGTCAAGTCAAGAAAATTCATGAATCCAACACCGCAACTGCACATTTGCACAGTAACTATTCTTGTACAATAGGTAATTACGGGAGGACCCTGATGAGTTTTAAAATTTAGGCCATGAGCAAGGCACGTATAAACTTATAATGTCAAATGCATTGTAAATTGTAGGGAAAGGATAACATAAAAAGCGATATTTTCCATTAAAACTATTTAAAAGGACCAATTTAACACAAGCGCCATTGTTAGTGTGAAAACACCACGCCATTATCATGCGTCATAACAATAAATCATCTTTACAAGCTAACGGACACAATAATAGGTGACCGTTTTATGCTCCTGGTTTGGGCGAGCAATATACACAATAGATAAAACAAGAGGCACGTTTTACGACGTAACAAGGCTTTAGTTTTACGTATGTCAGGGTGCATCCGTGCCCCGAAGAGAATGACAATTACTGTAACACCAAATTACATAAGGACAGGCACAGTCAGTACGAAGTACGAATAGTACTATAAAACAAACAAGTTGTCTGATATGTGTTGTGTAGTTTGTTAAGGACTAATGAATGACGGTATAATACTTGAACGCATAACATTGAATCTTCTCCAAACATTCGTCATCGCCAACTAAAGCCGTATTTAGCTACAAACACAATTTTACCTATGATGGGAATAATTTTGAACGCCATAATATGATAATAGCTATTTTATTATGAAAACGACGTGGTTAACTGCATGAAAAGTGAGGTGTTGTTAGGAAAAGGGTTCATTGGTTACTTTAGGGTTTGCTAATAAAATGTACAATTCGTACTCTAATTTCGACATTTTGTCGAAATCATCAGCGTATGCATGCCTTGCAATAACATATGGTGTGAAAAGGTATTTATAAAATATAAAATGCGAGCTTGCACTCTGGAGCTTTGATTTGTTTAACGGCATAATTTGGGTCAACTAATATAATATTAAAATAAAAGTTTCTCGTGATGACGATATTGATAATAATGAAAACGCAAAAGGCCTTGGCTGAGCCTATTTGTTGTTTTGTTGTGGCTGCAAGTTTTTGTGTTTCAACCAGTTTTAGATTCTCTTCAATACCCCCAAAATCGAGGTCAGCAAAGCTCATCATCATGCACCATCCTTTCAACTTTACACGTTCTCACTTGAAATACATGTATGTACTTTGTAATATATTGTCATGCCGTGCTTAAATTTATTCCGTCTACTCTTAAGTGATATTTTTTACGTGCGAGGATGATGCCGAATGCCGATGCGAAATGACTTGTTGTAGTAAAAGTGATGATGAGTGATGAGCAGTTCAGGGCAACTACAAAAAATATTTGCATTTGTTGTAGTTTTGAAAGGGAAGTGGAGGCGGGATCAATCATTACAATGGTTGTTTGGCATTTTTTCTACCCGTACCTTCATTAAGTGTACTTTTGATAGATTGAAATATTGTACGCTACATTGTTATTAAAATGGTAACACTAAACAACATGTAGGCGTTTATCATATCTGTCTAGTCAGTTGTCATTACTCATTATCATTTGATGGATGAGAGGACCATTTGTTTGGTCAAATTGTCATTATCCTGTTCTGATATTCAAATTGCTATTTTTGGTATAATGAAATTATACGATTAAAACAATGATGCCGCAAAAAAGGAATTCGTTAAATATGCACGTTTATATATTACAACAAAACTTGAAAATTTCCCTTTTATTACTCTGAGCAATGTAGCGTAGTTTTGTTGTAAATATAAATCAAATAATTCGATATTTTTATTGAAATTTTCAGTAGTGAAGCTTAACAGGGCTGTAGGAACAGGGGGACAAGGGGGGATAGTCCTAACCTGTAATGTTAGAGAATTTTAAGCCCTGTAATCTACGTAATGTTAAATCTTTAAATTATTGGGGGGATTTATCCCCCTCATCCCCCCGGTTCCTATTGCCATGAAGCTTAAGTCAGTTTGCATTTATTATTTCAATTTTTAAATGTTTTTTTTTTCAAACCGATGTCGAACGAAACTATATTGTTTTTCGTTTCAGTAAAAATCCTTTTTCAGATTCACAGAATACAAGGCTTTTTCTCATGACTGGCTTGACACATAACTTGACTAATCAATTCTATTGTAGTGAATTGAATTACTATAAACTGGTTCAATCGCATTAGAAATACCGTCAAGGTATAAGTATTAAGTTCATTTTTCGCATCCTACATAGTGAATTCTGAAATTAGATTGAAATGCATTTATATTTTAACATGTACATGATGTACAACGTATTAGTAAAGTATGCTTAAAGAGAAATGAATACCTATTAACTCCCTTTTTAGAATTTTTTTATTTATGTTAATAACTTTAGAAAATATAACACCTGCCTTCTACTGCCTCATATATACTTACACCTCTACACAAGTTACTTGTTGACTACTAATATTCACTATGGTATGAAAACAGAATGGCCCTTATGTACAACAGACATAATGCAAGTAGCGTGTGGTGGTAAAAGCAGTTGCCACTTGCCACACAAAATAAAAAAATGACCACCCTTTTCGCCACTAACGATACACCTAGTGGACTAGTGATATTAACTGCGTTCACATAAAAAGTCAAAAGGATTTTCCTTAAAATAAAAGCAAACATTTTCTGCTCTTCTAATTTACTGCACAAAATACTAAAATTATGGAATATTCTGCTAGGCATAAAGTAAAAGCTACATCAACTGCTCTATATTTATCTTGCTAACGTTCGTTTTGGCTTCGTCCAAAAAAAGAATTCAGTAAATTCAGTCCAATAAAGTCTGAGTCAGTCATCAAAAGACAGGAAGAGCGTTTCCTGTATCGCAATTATGTTCGAGTCGAAATGGATTTGCCCACGTTAAAAAATACCTGCGTTGTTTACTATACCTGTTTAAGGGTGGACATTGATATTTATGGTGTGGGAGTATATATGACACACAACTTTTCTAGGGTTCATCAGCTGCATATAATGTACATTATTCTCTGAAGTACATTGCTACACTTAAATTAAAACAGGATTCTCCATTTCGTTTGGACGTTTGTGATTCCTAGCTACCGTCATGATGATGCATGTATGTTCTGCTGACTAACTCAAGTTGCGCTACAATGAACTCGTAACTGCCCAGGAGTGGTCATGTTCTCACCTCAACATTTGAATTTGTGGCAAAAGCATACTGTCAATAATAACTGTTGTGGTATCATGTTGGTGCGGGGTCAGGTATATCAGGCAGTATCGTTGAGGATAGAAAACTCGTGAAGTTCAACTATGGGATATTTTTGTTATAGACAAATATTCAAACTGATTAACTTCCTTATAAAATTATTATGTGAACATTGATGCCCCTCGGGATGTTACTCAAAGTCTGTCATGAAATTTTACGTAATATGGAAAAAATACATGCTTTAAGCTGAAGCTGATGTACATGATTATTACACATGATGAAATGGTACCGTGGTTAATGCATAAAATATAATATTATAATAATCACTTTTTATCGATGTTGCAGATCTCTGCAGACTGGAAAATGGATTATCGAGTATAATCGTGGATATTGAAGAAAGCGTTGGGGATGGTAAGAATAATATTATTACGATCACCATAATTATTTATAACATGCTAATGCTCATATTGACTTTTTTGTTTAATATAAATGATTATATAGGTGACTGCTTGAACATGTAATACGAATTATCGTGACAAATGATTTTTTTCCTTCAAATTTTGCAGAGACTGCACAGACAACAAGCCCAAGAGAGTTACCAATCATTGGAGACCCGTGGAACCAAATAGATATTACGCTAGTTCAACATGATAAACGATATTTTAGGTTACATGGTAAAAAGCTTCAGTTGAGCCAACCCCTCGATCGAGATGAAGATGATATCTCGTCCATTGTCTTTCAGGTAAAAATTACCGCAAGCGTTCGACACTCAGTAACATGTTTACATTACTGATTTGCAATCATAATTTTAAAATAGCAGGCTGCATATTGTAACATTGTTAACATTTTGCATATATGCCACCGTCTGCGTAAAAATTTCTTGAGTTCAGAAAATAGAAATAATAATAATAAAGTGCCTCATCATCATGATCCCAACTAATAGCGACACGACGTTGCAGAAGAGGGCATCGTCGATGGGTTGGGGTAAGACACGTTTGTGGTTATTTATCATTTTCGCCATCTCTTTCGCCAACCAGTCGAGCACATAACCATAGGCCGAAACGGTTATGTGTTATTTTTGCCAAATATTATAAGGGTTTACTCAGGACAAACCACGACTTTCCTTTCTAAGCCAGTCTACACTCTGCACATGGCATAACAAACTTGCACCGGCTCATATTGCTAACTTGAGGGTTCAGTCAGTACAGCACAAAATGATTACACAGAGACGGTATATTTGGGATGAATAGAGAATAGAGAGATACAAAAGAAAGATGACATTATGTAGGATATGTTATGTTATTCGATCCGGATTTTTGTCGACTAGTCATGCTTTTACTCTATACATCATGGATTCACACGTCTGCGTTTTCTTTTAACTATCTTGGCAAAGAATCGATAACACGAACTCAAAAGTAGTTTTCCGCTTTTGATGCCAAGCAAGCCACTAGAGTTTGAAACTTCTGTTTGCACAAAATCATGTAGGGATGTACGGTATACTAATGGTCGCATATTGTATCATTATTCATGATCACCATCATCATCATCATTACTACTATCATCTTACCTATAAGCTTTCAAACTACAAAATTGTGACATGTCTTCTTTGTTGCTTTTACTTGAATTTTGACGTAGGCACGGCAGAATCAAAAGTGAGTAAGTAATGCTGCGGGCTAAGCTGGATGGCCCAGATTTTGAACAAGTCAAAACAACAGGTAGCGAGCAAACGCATGCAAAAGTGAACACATCGTCGTCGTCTTACACTTACACATCATTTCTCCTTTATCGTAATCGCAAATGCATTTATGTTTAAATAACAGTCAGATAACATTGAGCATGGCCAAAAGGGAAATTTTCAGAGATGCCTGCTTATGCATGTATGTATGTGCATTTAAAATTGAAACAAGTTCTTTCTCTCTTTATTGTTTACCGTGCTTAAAGGGAGGATTAGTTTTAGGCACGCCGAGCTATATAATAATATGTATATTCAAGCTACAAGCACAAAAAAAAATTCGGAGATAATAGCGTTCGAGTTAGTAATGGTCACACGACTGTGTTTTATGCTGTCATCCTTGTCAGTCGTCGCTTTAATAAAAATTTGTCAAATCAAACATGGCGTAGAAAGTGCATCTTATGTGTTACTCTACCGTTATCACTCTGCAATCATTCATCAAGCTTGAAACAAAAGTCTTTGCCCAAGGGGCTGTGGGAGGCACACGCATCAAAATGTACTTTATCATTTTGAAAACTTTGAAGTCAAGCGCCAGGCATGATGAAAGTTAATCCTATTTAAATGGCTGTCTACCATTTGCAGTCAGCATATAATAAAAGGTATGCATTCGTGAACCTAATTCCCGAATTTATATGTATGTCATATTGTAGTTACCGTTTGAATTTTTCGAATACCCTTTACTGATCACAACGGATTGGTTTGACGAATATTTAAAATATTTAGTAGCTCGTTGTTTTAGCTTAAATTTCCTTCCTATTCCCTTGTTTTATTATTTAACTTGAAACTAATAGTATTTAATCTAGAAATTTTCGGCCAAATATTAATGAAGGTGAAAAGGGTAACCTTTTAATACACTAAGTCGACGTTTATTAAAGAGAGCGCTGGTTCGGCATATCAGCACAAATTTAATAAATCCACCTCTTTAGTCAGTACTCACTAGGTATCATTTTCAAATGCTAGTGCGATATAATGTGACCACTGGTCAAACGCTACTCATTTAGGTTTCCAGAACTCAATTATGGCGTTCTTTTTCTGTAAAACGAACTTTTTAGCACCCAAATGTCGCCATTTACCCCGAGCGCTTGGAGCCAATATAATGCATTTGAACATGTAAACATTTCATTAGTACAAAATTACTAGAATATGTTAATTACGTACTCAACATCATGACTAAAATCAGGCAAAAACACCAGTTAACTTCGAGAGTTTGTGAAATAATTTAATTTTTCTGAAATTTTTAGTTGATAATTAAACTACAGATCAGTTTGTTCCTGACACAATTTTTTTTTCCAAGAATCAAAGTAGTTTTTTGCATCTTTTGCATAAAGCACAAGAAAAGCATCATCTAATTTGATGCTGCTTTCCTGGTTAGCTGTTGATGGTGCGCAAGTGCAAGGAAACAGTGCGGCTAACGCCGTGTTTACATGTTCAAATGCATTATCATGGCTCCAAGCGCTCGGGGTAAATGGTGACATTTGGGTGCTAAAAAGTTAGTTTTACAAAAAAGGACGCCATCATCGAGTTTTGGAGGTCTAAATGAGTAACGTTTGACCAGTGGTCACCTTAGATCGCACTAGCATTTGAAAAGGATACCTAGTCAGTACACTGCCAAAAGTCATAGCCCAGTCGTCATTCATGCAGTCGATGTCAGAGACAGAGCTGTATATTGACTAATTAAGGGGGAAACCTCGGCCTAAAGTATTCATAAAGTTTGAGAGTTGTCGATTTTCCATTTGTTGGTGGCAGCTAATAACCAATGGGAGTAAATATTTATAGTATTTTGCTATGCCATTACTAGATTATAAATGTGTTTTTACATTTACTGCAGCGAAGCCAGTCTACTACGTTTGTATTCCTTGATGGCAAATCGTCTTCAAGGATGTACTCACTACATTGACAATATCTGGTCTTCTTCACAGACATCTAGTAGTGTGGCCTTTGTAACTGCTTCGCTTGCGTAGAACATTACACCGGTCGTGCGAAAAGTCTTACCCTCAATTCTTCATAATTGTGAATAAATTGTGAAAATATATTATATTGCTTTGTACTGTTTATGTACGTGTAATTACACTTGTCTACCGAGTTGTCTGGCTGCACTGCACGAGTTCAATATGGTTGAAGGTGTCGCGATATTCTCTGTATCATCTGCAGTGCTGAACGATTTTCGCATTTCGCTTTCATTACACGTTCATTATATTTGCAATTATTAGACTTAATATCTATCTATGCTAGCCACAATGTACAGATTTACAAAACTCATATTTTATACGACTATGACTTTCTTATCTGTCATTGTTCAAGTTCTGCTTTGGCACACACATGAGACCTGACCATTATTATTGTCATTTTGATGTGTATCCTTCAGTAGAAAACTATGATAGAGGAAGTGTTTTTCTGCTTTAGTTTGGTTGATGAAATTCGTGTTTTCCAACACCGAATACCTAGCGTACTAATCACTAATAGGATTTGAGTGATGCTACATAGTGTAATAATTGCATTACACTTTCGTCAGTGGGTCACGATGATGATGTGAATCCTCCTCAACCCTTTAGTTCCTCATATGAAAAGTGAAGATACAGGTTCATCGCGCTGCATAAAACAGATGAGGATATAGGGGGAAAGGTTGATGATCATAAGAGCTATGATTAGTTCACAGTCTCACTTTCAAAGTGTGTATTGAAGATGAAAACTCATTTATTTTTTTATTGGTGCATATACACGCAACCATTCTTTGATGATGAGTGAAAAATGAGTGGTACTGACTGGTTTTACTCTCGTTGATAATCTTGGTAATAATCAGTCTGCATTCAGGAGGCACAAAATCGAAATGTTTCAAGAGGGGTTTGCAGCCAAGAATTCACTGTGCTCAATTTTTAGATAATTTTGTGTACATCAATTATTATTATTATCAAGAGAAAATGAATGAGGAATCGTTGATCTTATTGTACAAGAGAATTTTCTTTCTTTGTATCACAAATAACCGAAAAAAATTGCGATGGCTTTTCTTGATATTGACAAATAAAATGCACACACTACAAGTATTCACTTCTAAATTCTAAACCGGTTTTAGTCCTGTAGAGACGATTTTCGTAAAAATTGCTTGTTTGATGTTTGAAGTAATACCTGCATGAAAAGTACAGCGCTGCTGTATATATATTTGAGTTTTTTTCTGTGAAATTAAATGTGTGGTCTCAAAACACTGTCTTATAATATACCTTTACGTTTTTTATGTTTCAGGCTGTTTGTGTTGTCAAAACCACTCGAGAAAGTCGGACAATACCTGTGATTGCTCGCGTGTCTGATAAAAATGACAACAGGTAACATTATCTGCGTGCCTTCAATGATTGTAAAAATGATTTTTCTGAGGAACATCAACTGTTAATGTGTAAATTTATGGATTTCAACATAGATGCCAAAATTTATAAGAAGTAAAATGTTAATGAGTAAATTGTTTTGTTTTTTACAGCCCCAAGTTCATCGGTGAGCCGTACGAGATTAGCATTCCGGAAGTAAGTGAACATTTTATTTCACGTAATTAAAATAGTTTTAACATGTGTGTGTGTCGGGTCTTTGGCAGAAATTTACCGCAAAAGTTTTTATAATACGTGCACGTGTACAATCGCGATTGCAACCATCCGCTATGCTATGCTCAAACGTGTCAATTTTTTTGTGAATTTATCAGTAGTGTAGAAATAAATGTATTACTCAACAAACTTTGTTAAAATACGCGGTACACGTAACTCCACATATCTTGTTCTAAAAACGTCAAAATTTATCGTTACATTTGTGACTGTCATAATATTCGTCGTTCTGTGACAAAAACAGTATTCAAGATTTCAAATTATATAATCAGTACTAAAAGAATACATTTGTTTTGTTAATTATATCACATTACTATAACTGATTTACAAGTAATACCTATACCTGTATACAGCTACAATGTCGGTACCCAAATCCACCTTTTACATTCCTTAGGGTACGAAAGGAACATTTTCTGTTTTCCCAAACATTCGTTCATCGTCACTCAAGTAAATTGCATTGTAACAATGATTCCCGTCTTGCAAAAAATATAACTGTACATTTTGGAACAATAATAGTTCGTAAAATATTTTTTCCACAAACACGGAAATATAATGTACATTGTATGTGGTCCAGTCCTTCGTTAAAATTACACTGGTCGTTCACATTGTAATTGTAATAGTAATAATGTAAGTAATTTTGAAATTGAACATTTGTAGTGGCATAATTCGAATTGAGACATCAGGCATAAACATGAAATGTATAGTACGGTGCATCTCGTTGCGTCGCAAAACATTTCTACATGTCCAGCGTGACATATTATGATTAGTTGATGATTAAATAATATCGCTGCTCTACTCCCCCAACCATGTTTTTGACAGTATTATGACATTAGAACGGTAATCTGTCATTTAGTAGTAGTATGAACATGATCGCTGTAACTGCACTTAAAATGTGGATGTAATATTTGTTGTATGCAGTAAAAAAAGCATGTTTCGCAAAAAAGAGATAATTCGTCAGAAACACACTTTTATTCGTGCACAACT
This sequence comes from Callyntrura guangdongensis, assembly GCA_027744295.1. Classification (NCBI taxonomy): domain Eukaryota; kingdom Metazoa; phylum Arthropoda; class Collembola; order Entomobryomorpha; family Paronellidae; genus Callyntrura; species Callyntrura guangdongensis. Next base: position 11,682 of record JAHZNB010003554.1, read on the forward strand.
CATCAAACCTACGTCCCATTCATGTAGCATAGCTTGCTACTAACTAACCAAAGTAGAAACAAAATATGACTCCACTTACCGTACCACCGCAATCTGTTTCCCTTCTGCTTCCTGGGAATAAAAAATAGGCCTTGCGATAACATTTTGATAAAAACATGTAATAACTTAATCTTCTATTATATTTTAGTCTTCCGTGAGTGCACAAATTAAATGTTCTATCACCACATTATCGTTACTTATAAATTTTAGAAAAAAAATAACACAAACTTTTACAGTTTGGGTAATAAAAGTCTTTGCGTTGCCGGCGTTTGAAAGGATGGACTTCGACTCTAATGACACAACAAATGTTTTAATGCTTACCTGCTTACACGTGTAGATTATAAACACCACGCAAATATGAACTATTTTTGTGAAACATTAAACTTGTAATATGCTTCAGCAGCATACAACGTTCATATAGCCCTTTAAAATAATGGCTCGGATGAAGAAATGCATTAGGAAATAATAACTTATCTGCCATATCTGCGACAAGCTGTATAGCAGCATTTTTTTTACATTGCACAGGTGTCATTTACGATCCTGGCAGTATACCTATTTGCATAAAAAGCTTGTTATTACGGGACTTTTTGATCCTAATTAATTTGAACAGTAAGCTTCATTTGTTCAGTCGTTCGTTAAGTGGTCATTTTATATGATGTTGTGCACCTACCTTCCCACGCAAAGCATGCATATCACGCTACAAGTTGCAATCAGAAAAATAGATCAATTGCAGTTGCAACGGATATAAACAAGTTGTTGTGAGTATGAGCATTCGTGTTTAATTCATTTTGTTGTTATGTACAGGATCGCGCATTTGACGCAAAGCTCCGTAGGTCCAGCACGACCACGTTGACCATAAACGTTTTAGACTCGGATGACTTACCTCCAGCGTTCCATCACTCCATGTACAATGCCACGGTACGTGCGTTTTTAATATATATTTATCTAGCGTGCAATTTCACGAGCGTGATATCAAAAACATAAATTATGTAATAACATATCTCAAGGTTAAGGGTGCAGCATATGGTGCATAGTCGCAGTTAATATAAAAGCCCAATGACATATGAGTCTTTCCCAATGTTTCTATTAATTTTTAAGTATATATTACATTCGTCAAAATATTTTGTGCAAATAACATCAGTTTGGATCAAACACATTTAGCATGATGACAGGATTACGTTTTATGCGTTTTTACCTGTTTTTCATTTCTTTTCTTTCTTACCCAGCTTTTACGATCTTGTCAGTTTCACTGTTTTATTAACTTTGAGATGTTGTAAATTAACAAAGCATATGCAGATTCGTATTGTTTCTTTTTTTCGCTAAATTTCACGAAAGTTGTTCGGCCAGATGAAGTGAAAAAGAAGTGGGAATAAATACCTGCTTTTTGTTCAAGTTAGCTGGCTATTGTTTGAAAAACCTGGCAGTAATATTTACCTGTTGTATTGTGATTGTAAACAAAATTTATAGGTGATTAGAAGTGTGCTGACAGGAGTCTTAGATGTTCGACCAGCAAATATTTTGGCCACCGACAAAGACTCAATTAATGCGCCCATTCATTACGCGTTCGTTAATGGAACCCCGTCCTCTTACTTGTCCTACTTTTTGATTGACGGTCAAACAGGTAATATAAATATTTGCGGCTATTTTCGTAAAATCCTTGTCTGCAACAGCAATGTGGTTATGAAATTATCGTATTATTCTACTCTGAGATTGTTCAATAACGTGGCATTTGTCAATTGTGTTCATTTAAAAATTGTTTTTTATTCTCAGGAATTGTTCGACAGATTAGACCGATAGACAATGATCAAGAAACAAGATTTGAAATCTTTCTAAAGGTACTTTCCTCATATCATTTAAGCGTGATGATGATTTATGTTTGATAGCAGTGACTCCAATTTATTGTGCTCAGAAATTCAAAAACACCTTGCACATAATTCATTATTATGCAGTGCAGTACAATGTGAGACCTTTGTGAGACTTTTTGCGTAACGCATTTATTGTATGATATCCTACCACAAAACTGCATTCTTATCTTCGTTACATTGTTAGATACCACAAGGGGTTTCCCACACCGTATCTTACATTAATCCCTAGCTCCTACTCTAACTACACAATAAAAAAATAATAATACACAGTAGTATATGCCTTTGTGAATGGTGTCGTTAGTCACGTATATATATTTATGTACCAAATGAATAAGTACACGTAAACAGTATGTCGCGGATACCAAGCGGGTAATGGATAAGATGACTAATTCATTGCATGTCACGATAATCTATATAGGCCACGGAAGTTACGGAAGCTAGACGATCAGCGTACGCTAAATTAGTTATACTAGTTAAAGCCCTAAATTCTCATCCCCCTATCATCCAAGCTACATCCCTGGTCGGTTATGTGGATGAAAACGCTGCTGTCGGTACCCCGGTGTTATCATTGGCTGATAACCAACCTGTCCGTTTTTCTGTCAGCGATCCTGACTTGGTAAGAGATTTCATTCGTGTAATGTTACATATTCGTTAGATTAAAAAGTAAATTCTGAACATTCAAGCATTATATTTTAAATTAGCAACCCACTTCCCATTCCGCACTGCCGTTAATTATCTCGGCAAGAGTGAAGTAAAAAGTGGTGGCTTGTAAAATGACTGGTGCACGCTTTCTTGAATTACGTACCACATACATTTCAAAAACAAATTATATAAGCAATTATTTAAAGTACCCTGTATTGCTACTGTTCCGATTCGACAACATTTTGATCTTGATCCAGTCATTATATGCATTTTATTTTCCTTACTCCTTCCTTCTCCTTCCTTCTTGCACATTCCAAATCTAAACTCATGTATAAATTATAAATCATCGAACTACTTCGTGAACATACACATCTTGTCTTGAAAGTAAATAGGAACACATTCACCTATTAATTATACAGGTTAATGTGTTCAATTAATATACTGTTTGTGGGCGCCAATGTTCATACATGACGCAACAAAGTCGTGATAAATTCATGATAAAAGCTTAAAATATTTATTATATACTATTTCCCTGCATTATGCAAACATAACTTCACAGACGCCAAATGACCCTAAGCCGGACTACAATTATGAACTGACTACGTCGGGATTTAAAGTAAACGATGCCGGAGTACTTGTTGTAGCTGACCAACATTTGGATAGGGATCCTCCAAATCCTCCTCAACTTCAATTTCAGGTTTGAAAACGGAATATTTTTCGTTGTTTTGTTTAGTAATACTTAGTGTCATTTTCAGAGGTGGTGAGATAGTTTTGAGTCATCATGAATGAGGCATGGGAAAAAAGCATTTCCTTCTGCTCGTGAAAATCATACGGCCCAGAGTACAACACATATTTTTAAACACCGATACAACTGTTGTTTTGTGTAATCCTAATCTCCGTAAAATGGTTGCTTTCATCGTGCTTGAAAAACAATTTAACCTTTCTGTCGAACCAACAGAAGTAGACATATAAATAGTGTTCTGTAAAGAATGTTATAAATTACGTAGATTTAAATGTTTAGTTACAGGCATATTTTTAATTAAACATGTACGACAAAATACAACTCGCCAGTTATTATTATGCAAGTATGAAACTAGAAATTGTCCATATTTACTTTCTGCACTTTATCAAGAAATTAAACATGTACAACAAAATACAACTCGCCAGTTATTATTATGCAAGTATGAAACTAGAAATTGTCCATATTTACTTTCTGCACTTTATCAAGAATGGTTGTAGGAGCAGTCTACAGTCTACACGGACGGACAGTCTCTATCCATAAATGTTAGCATAAATGTGAGCATTGCGTACAAAATGTAACATGTTCAACTTATGCACTGCGACCAAAACACAGTTAGGTTTTTACTTTTTACTCACGAGTTCATATTAACTTATAACAAAGTCAGAAAGATTTTCAGGTGTGATAACTTTATATTCAAAACGCAATCGTGTTATTTGTATTCCTTCCTCAGCAACAACTACCTACATGTATGTAAACTTTGTATGTAGGTGGCACGGTAAACAATGAAAATGAGAGACTTCAAGCAACCGTGTTAATATTAATCTAAATTTAACTGGAAATACATAAAGTAAACGATGTTTAAGATAATGTTAAATAGTGATTCAACATAAGGTTATTCACTTTGCAAAAAGAGACACAGCTTTTACATCAATCTCAACTGGCGACATTCTGTGAGCAGTAATCCTTGTGCTAATCGTATATACCTATGTACATATACATAACATGCATAACTAGTCAGAAAAACAAAAGGAACGTTTTATGATCTCAAAATCAAGGGTAAAATTATGTTACGTACTTGCGATTAGTCCTTAGTTCCATCTATCCAACTATCCTTGTTTAAAACGGCCTTTGTCTCGCCACGCAAATTCATCCAAGTTGGCTAACGATACTGGATTACTGAAACACATCAACACATGTATTTCAAACCTTAAATTTTTATTATCTGGTGAAATATGTTATTTCATGACAATTATAGATGTTTTTAAAAAGTGTAGAGTGGTATAACAGACTGAGCATGCCGTACTAGAAAAACGACAAGTTACTAATAATAATTCTAATGGTAAACGTACAAAAGTTAATCACACATACATTATGTTCTCGTTGGATTTGGATGTAATGCTACATATAGTCGCCTGGCAAATATGCTCGTGAGGATTTGCACGTGATCTGGTATGATTATGAGAGCCATGTGTACCTCATAGGAAGTAGCTCTGTTGTATTTGCATTTTTCTAAGTTTCTTTGAGAAGCTTGAGAAGCTCGAAGTCTTAAGAATGACAAGAACAAATTTTGTGCCCCTCTACCAACCAACTTACGGGCACAAAAGTTGTTTTACATTTAACGTCGCCATAATGTACACGGCTACAAGATAGCAATAATTTTGTTTAAAGTACTATGTACACAGAGTAGAGTATAACATTTAAGATACAATAACACAGGGAAACATTCAACTGTATTTTGGTATGCTTTTTCAAAGGAAGCGTAGTATTTAAGCTCAGTTGTATGAAACAATTTTTTTAAAAACTGTTTGCCATTGATGAACTGCTTGGGTAATACGTTAGGTTGTTGTAAGAATAATAGGTTGTGTCTGGGCTATGATATGGAAGAGTTGCCTGTAGAAAAACCGGCCTACGGGTTAGCGAATTTCTTTTTAAATGGTAATTTGTAAATGATATAGCAATGATTAGGGTAAATGAGTTGATGATTATGTTAACACGTACATATCATCATCATTACTTACGACATGTTATTATTATTGCATTTCTTTTTTTCTTTAGATGATTGCTCGAGAGGTTGGTGACCAGCATGAGACGTCAAGTTCAACTCCCCTAGTCATTTTGGTACATCTGAAGGTATCAACTTTCCCAAAATCTTGCAGCTTTTATTATGTGAGGGTGGATGTAACATTATTCATTTTTTATTGAAACTGAATGTAGGATAAAAATGATAACACACCAATAGTCCGTCCATTACATCCCATCACGATTCCTGGAGGAGGTGATGGAAGAAGACCAATTTTTCAGGTTAGTTGTCCTCACAAGCAAAATTAACGTGACTACGCAAATCTCAAGCATGTAATTCGAAATGTCAATAAGGGTACAATTTACCTACATCACTGCTACCCAGTTCATTCAGCAACAAAAAACTGAACGTCATCTCTATCAATCCTCAAACGGCTTTGGCATTTGATTTGATGTCATGTTATGTCGTGACGAACAATGAAAATTGCATACATGTTAACGTACCTAATCAAATAGTAACGAAAGTATCGTACAAACCGTTCAAACACATGCATTATGCATTTATTTTCTATCAGTTAAATCTATAAAAACTAAAGGCATAATGAAGAGAAAGTAGGGATATTGTATAAACGCAACAATTAAATTAAGGTAACGTCAAAATCGAAGCGTTGAGCATGCAACGCATAAACTTAAAATAATTATTCTCAAATCACCCCAGCTCAATAAACTTTTGATGCGTAAAATGACAACTATGTATATTAGAAATTCTGTAAACCCCTGCGACAAACCCAGACATAAATAGACAATAATATTACTGAATCTGGATATTTCAAGTACCATGTTTATGTTTCAAGTGGTTGAAATAAGCTGAGTTTGAGATTGTGTTTGGTTTTTATTGCTGATAGTATTTTTATGCACATATTATGTATATGTCTTAATACATTCACTATATTTTTGCGCTCTGTAATTTCTACATTTTTTGTGGTTTACTTATCTGAAATGAAATCAGGTCGAAGCTGATGACAAAGATGAAGGAGACAATGCCAAGATTCAGTTTTCAATTACCCATGTTTCAAACAATGGCACCAAGCGATTTGCTGTTGATGAATCGACTGGCGTCGTTGATGCTCTGGGGAAATTTAATACAGGAGAACATTTTAGCATTACAGCTCAGGTAAGATCGATGAATTATGGTGGTATTCAGAGTACAGATGCATTTTACCAACCCAATTTAATTTTATGGTAAATTTTACGCTTACAATATTATCCGATNTACAGCTCAGGTAAGATCGATAAACTATGGTGGTATTCAGAGTACAGATGCATTTTACCAACCCAATTTAATTTTATGGTAAATTTTACGCTTACAATATTATCCGATTTACACTGAGAAATTTATAATACAAACTCAATGGATACCTCTAGATTGAGTGAACCGGAAGTGTAAATCGATTAAATGTGAACGACCAATTCATTAGTTTCTAACTTTTTGTTGTGTACAGTTTACAGCGTAGGGAAATTGAGACAGTTCTAAAGTTAGATGACCACACCTAAAATATTTTTTAAAGTACTGATGCTGAGTATTTCCGGTCTTTGCACATTAGTTTCCAACTTTTTGTTGTGTACAGTTTACAGCGTAGGGAAATTGAGACAGTTCTAAAGTTAGATGACCACACCTAAAATATTTTTTAAAGTACTGATGCTGAGTATTTCCGGTCTTTGGAATGTTTCCGCTTTATTGTAAAGTTTCTAGCAGAGAATGCTAATGCTAAAAAGTCCAAAAGTCACGCTGAGTTTTTGTAGTTATATTTTTGTATAATGTTTGTTATTTTATAAGGTGGAAAGTTGAAATGCTACAATTTTGTACTTACGGTATTTTCGGCGTGGTGATAATGATTTCCATAATTGATTGTATTTTTATTTCACAATTATCTCAGGCAACGGACGGTGGGGGTCGTAGTTCCCAACGGATTGTTGAACTGAATGTGATTGACGGCCCTAATTTAAAAGCCCCGGTATTCTCTCAACTGGTATATGATGTTGGGGTGAGTGAAGGAGCGTCGATTGGAGCGGAAGTCATTACGTTGGAAGCCAGAGATCCGGAAGGAAAATCTGTTATCTACGACATCATCGCTGGGAATGAGCTGCATACATTTTACCATTGGGAAAAACACGGGAATACTATCAGTCAATGGCCAACTTGATAGAGAGGATTTGAGCCGATACAGTTTGGTAAGCTGTTATTACGTTCCGACAAATTTTTCTGCGCTTTCAACTAATTTTTATTCTTTACTGCATTGCGGTATTGGTATTTGCTATTTTAATGAAATAAAGTTGTATAATATGAATTTAAGCTCATGGTGAAATTATAATGCAATAGTATCACCGCGCTATAATGGTTGCAGGATATTTTTCAAGAATTTAATGATTTCACGGTTATGTTTGCATGATGTGGTTTAGAACGTTAAAGCGGAAGATGATGGAGGACTTCATTCTATTGCAACCGTGAATATTCGTGTAATAGATATCAAATTTTTCAAGAGTTTAATGATTTCACGGTTATGTTTGCATGATGTGGTTTAGAACGTTAAAGCGGAAGATGATGGAGGACTTCATTCTATTGCAACCGTGAATATTCGTGTAATAGATATCAACGACCGAAACCCGGAATTCATAAACCTACCATACCAATTTTCTGTAAAAGAGGGGCAACCCGGGAAATTAATTGGTAGAGTTGAAGCTAAAGATGAGGATGAAGATGTAAATGGAGAAATTCGTTTTGAAATCTCTGAGGACTCTCCATTTAGTGTCGATCCAATAACAGGAGAAGTTTCAACAAAGATATCTTTGGACTATGAAAAACAAAAAATTCATCATGTTGTGGTCACTGCTAGGGACAATTCTCCAAGTCCGCGTATTGCAACCGCCACTATGACTATTGCTGTAGAGGATGTTCCTGATACCGAACCAGTATTTAATCGCTTTACGTATGAAGTCAGTATTCCAGAAAATGTTCGCAACGCCAAGGTGGCAAGGGTTGAGGTAAGAATCTTAACCTGGTTCAAGCGCAAAATTTTTACCGTGCAAGAAACTCTTTAATAGCATGCGTAATTTTCTTCTTATCATGTTTCCAAATGTTTTGTTATCAGGCAATGGACCCCGATACGGAAAAACGTATTACATATTATATTAAACAAGGCCCATTCGACAAGTTTAATATTGATCCAATTACTGGGGACATTTACACAACCCAAGGGTTGGATTACGAACGTGATATCAAGCATGTGCTGATAATTGGCACTGAAGAAAATGATAGCGGGAACTTGGGCTCAACTACTACCGTACGTGAGCCATATTTTGATTCTTTAACCGTTTTTATGCAACAAAATGATTAAAATGCGATGTTATAAACATAGGTAATAGTAAACGTCATTGACGAGAACGACGTGCCTCCCATATTCAATGTCGTCCCGCGTCCCATTCGACTTGACGATACTTCACCTGTAGGAATGGTTATTACAAAGTTAGAAGCCACAGATTCCGATGGATCTTCGCCGTTCAACAAAGTAAGATCATAATATGCCACTGGTATAATTTTTTCAATTTCTCTTTAAATCATATTATGAAGTTCTATATGTCTGTAAATAGGAACAGCCCTAATAACCATAATACTAAGAAGCATGAGCTACAAATATCGTGTTTTCAGTATTCTCAATATGACTAAAACAGCCTTTCGTTTTTTTTAGGTAAAATATGAGATAACTGGAAGAGGTAAAGCGGCGAGATATTTTGATGTGAATCACGATACTGGTGAAGTCGCTATAAAAGACGACTTACGAAAAGAAATGGACACAGAATACCATGTACGTTTGAAAAAATACACAATTCTCACAATGACATTCAGTCATTATAATTGTATTTGTCCTGCTTGGTATGAATTGAATTGGATATATTTGTGAAATGGCTTAAAAAAGGAAATAATGTATATGATTTGAAATACTAGATCGATGTACGAGCTTATGACCTAGGAGAGCCCCAATTAGATTCAGTCGCGACTGTTAAAGTCAATGTTGATCACGTTGCAACTGTTGCACCTGATGTGGGTGTTGGATTTTCAGAAACTGACTACTCCGTGGACGTTTTGGAAAGTGCTGTTGGTGGTACAATTTTGAAGACTCTTGTAATCATTAACAAACAAGATGAAATTATCCCAATTGAATGCCAAATTATTAGTGGAAACGAAGATGGTATTACTTAAATACAGCAATTTTATTTTAGATGTATGTATACTAGTACGCATGTACGTGTTGTAGAAAATGACAATTTGTCTTTTGGGCTTTGCTATTCTAGGTCTTTTCCTTATCAGAGTGAACAAAGACAGAAATTGTGAGCTTAAACTTACAAGAACATCCTTAGACCATGAGAAAGTTTCAGAGTACGTAGTTCAGGTCAAGTTGCTTACGTTGCCCGGTGTAATCAGCAAAAAGAATTCTCAAGCCAGAATCAAAATTAGAGTTGTGGATGAAAATGATAACAAGTAATCATTGTTACGCCTTAACAGAGTGTATGCTCATGATGCGTCATACTGGAAATTTTAAATTATGCTTGCATTTTGTAGGCCAGAGTTCCAATTTCCAGAGCATCAAAAAATTGCAAGAGGAAAGAAGCTTTATGGGGCAATATCAGAAGATGCTCAAATATCCACTTCTGTCATACAAATTAGTGCGGAAGACAAGGACAGTGGAGCTTTTCATGAAATAAATTATGATCTGGAAGCTGAAAATGATTTGGCAAGATCATTTTTCGCTATCGATCTAAAATCAGGCATAGTTTCCAATACAAGAACACTAGATGACGTTTCTCCTACTCTGCTTCCTTTCCGATTAACTGTGACAGCCAGAGACAATCCAAAGGGACCAACATCAGCGTCTCAGATCTCACAAATTCCATTAATTGTATGATAAAATTACACTATGATGAGATTTATGATAATTTAGTTAATAAGTGTACACAAAAAATTATTTACAAATCATTTCGGACTGTCTCATTAATTCTAGGTCAATGTCATTGGAGAGCCTCATCGTATGGTCTTAATAATCCAGGGGACAACCCCAGACAAGGTGAAAAGTAAAGAAAAGGATATTCTTGAAATTCTTCAAGACACCTCTACATTGATAATAGGAATCGAAAAAATTTCTGCACATCGATATCTTACTGATAATGGTACACTGGATTTGGATTCCACTGCAACCGATGTATGGTTCTACGCTGTTGATCCTATAAATGACCATATTCTTGATAGAGAACATCCTAAAGTTACCGAGTAAGTAAAGAAGATATGATGATCATGACCAATTAATGAAAATTTATTTTTGGACTTTAAATTATATGTACAGTTTCATCACTATTAAACAATGTAAGAGCTTAACCTGGCCTAATCATTTTTTCTTCATTTTTAGTACAATCATGTCTCGAGAAAGTTCAAAGGGCATCAGTTACTATGTTTCCAGTTCATTAGGTGTGCGTGCTACAGAAGTACGAAAGCCCATTACGAGGGCTCCATTGCCACCGGCCCCCGTTGGTCCGTTAGAAAGTGAACAACAATGGGCAGCTTTCCCTGCAGCACTAGTTGCTTTAGCCTGTCTCATTTTCATTGTCAGTTCGGCAGGAATTTGTTTTGTTTGTTATAAATGGTCAAGATACAACGCGTACAAAAGTCAAATGCAACGAATTGTTATTCCACCAAGGACGTACGAACCAGTGTACATCGACCATAGCCCAAGTTTAAAACAGTATGAAACACAGGTAGGATTAATACAAATTTAATACAATTTTATTCTATTCATTTAACAAGACACTGTAGTTTATCAATCCAATCGTAACGTAGCGTTTATCAACTAGGTACTAAACATGAGGGTACAAGGAGAAGAACTAGATATAGATGATTCCGATTTACAAATGGATTTAAATTTAAGCCGTAATCATATGTACATGGATGGTTCCACAACTGGTTACAACTCCAGAGATAGCTTGGTGGGATCACAGTGTAAGATTAACATTACAACATGTACTTGTTCAATAACCTTCAAAGATTGTGAAGCTACACGCTACATTCAATACGAATTTTGATTACAGGGAGAAGCAGTAGTCCCAGTTCGCACAATGGAGGAACACGACCTGCCAGTGATGTGTCCCCCTCCTCTTCGAAAACTCCTATACTTAAAACTTTCCAACAGCGACAAATTGCTTCAGTTAATAAATCTGAACCTGCGGTCGTAAACCCAATATATGAGAGGTGAGTAAATGGAGTAATGATTTATTTATCGTTATTACCATTACTTACTGTTTAAACCGGATGAATTTTTATTACAAATTTGCTTTTTAGGTCAGATGACGATGAAATGTCGATCAGTTCCCAAATTAATGATAACGTACATTTCAGAGGAAAACGAGAGTTTGCAAGGAGTAAACCTACCACAGAGCTATAATTTATTGTTATTATTTTTAAACAACTTAACTCCTTGTTGCACTTACCTAATTAGGTTTACGGAACGTAACTCTTCGCCTTTTGTTAGAGGTACACATAGTCAGCCATATGGACATTTTTGTCTTTATGATTACACATTTTTAATAGATGCCATTGTTTTGTATGTATTTATACTGTACTGTAATTAAGATTTAAAATAGTAGTTACGATGTACATACATTGTAATATTTTCAAGGGTTAATGTATGATAAGTTTTAATATTCGTAGTGATAATGATTTGTGGGAATTTTAATCAATATATTTTATATTTTCAATAATAACATTACAAAGAAATCTTGAAAAACAATACCTTCATGCATAAATTTGTTTTGTTTGATTGGCACGCAAATTACTTATTTTTAATATACACAGCATATAGTTTCGTTCTCTTTAAGATCACACACGACTAACGGCAATCATGTACTAAACGTAATACATCTTACAATGTTACAATTATTATTATTAATAATATATATTCATACAATGGGCCCAACTCAAGTCTTACTGAATTAATAGTTACTGTCATAATAAATATATCTGCACCAATCATGACCCAAAGACGATGCCAAACTTTCTTATTATAGTAGGAATTTCACAAAAAATCACCAATTAAGTTTCAATGTTAAACATTTGAAAGGTTTTATTAAAAATTTAGCTCGAGTTACTGCTGCCTGCGCTGGATTGTCTCCTTGAGATGGGGGGATTCTGCTTCAATTGCAGTATTAGAGAACGCATTCGAGAAATGTCTTTCTGTTGTTTACTTGATTTAGGGTTAAAATCACACAAATTTGAAATTCTTTCCCATTCTTTTCCATCTACCGGGCTAGCATCTGCTGCAGCACCTTCCTGTTCTGCCGATCTATTTTATATATTGATAATCGATATTTTTTAATTAGTTTCCGTATCCTCCTGGCGTTACTTTACTTGATATATCACGTCCGTAAAAATTAATATGAACAAACGTTACCTGTTTGAACTTCGTGTTTTAGCAATTTGCTCGTCATAATTTTTGTACCATTCAGAAATTCTTTCCCATTCTTTTCCATCTACCGGGCTAGCATCTGCTGCAGCACCTTCCTGTTCTGCCGATCTATTTTATATTTTTATATATTGATAATCGATATTTTTTAATTATTTTCCGTATCCTCCTGGCGTTACTTTACTTGATATATCACGTCGGTAAAAATTAATATGAACAAACGTTACCTGTTTGAACTTCGTGTTTTAGCAATTTGCTCGTCATAATTTTTGTACCATTCTTCAAGTTCCCTTTTCGCTGCCAGACGCAATTTGTCCTTACTCTCTTCTTCCTCTGCATCTATTCATTTAAAAAATGTTAACAATGAATAACTCCTTTGACAAAGGATCTTTGTGAATTAACACATAATTTAGGAATGCTGACTTACTTATTTTAATAATGTAGTACAAAGTAATAAATAAAACATACCTTTGACTTCAAGTCGCATTTTTTGCTGTTCCCTCCAGAGACGAATTTTTTCCGGTTCCTCCCGTTGCATAAAAACAGTCTGTGGAGGAGAACTAGAGAGAGGTGAGTGAGGTCGATCTTGTGGTGAAAATTCTTCTCCATTATTGTCACCACCTAAAGAAAATGCTTCGAAATCGTTAGCTAATCCGTTTCCATTAGTTAGGTCGCCATTAGTCGTACTTAATCCGATTGGAATATCATCTTCCAGCCCGGCGAAATTACTTTGTTCCCGAGCCAAAAAATCTGCAGCCGGATCACCTTCGTCGTCCAGTAAACCATTGTCATCATTCCCATTACTTTTCGGTACAGCAGTGACCGGACTTTCACCAAAAGCATCGTCGAAAGCATCCATTTTCGAGTCTTAAAAACAAATCCTAACTCCGCACAAAAATCAGTAATTTTGACCGGTCAGTTCCAGAAGATGAAGGCAACGTAAGTAATTTGACGTTACAATCGTACGATTTTGTATGTCCTTTTCGTCTTGTAAGTACACGATACGACAGGCAAATATTGAAACTTATAACTTATTCACTTCTTCAGTTTCTTAACGTAATGAATAAGAGGCGTAAATTCTGACCCCCTCAACCTTGCAGAAGAATAGAAAGACCGTACGTGTTGTGGGCGTTTCACATATTTTTATGGGACAGAGTTAAAGATTACAATACTGTCTAATTTGATAATACCTAGCACACAGCTGCTGGCTGCTGAATGTTCTACAATTTTTTTACTTCGTTACGGTTGAAGTTTTCAGGTCTCTCATTCATGATCAGATCGCCGTATTTTCAGTCAGAGAAGTGGTTAGATTTCGTACTAATCTATACGTACTCCCGTGTCGTACTAAAGTATCTAACAAAAGTCAAATGGTGATGATGACGTTGCACACTTCTATTGTTTCATATGGATTCGGATTTATTCCAACATGCCTATGCCTCTGCATCATCGGCATACACACACAAATATGTGTACTTGCATATTGTGATACTATAGTAGATTGTGTGTGTGATGTGAATTGAATTTGTTATTATCGTAAATACACGGCACGGCATTGGCATTAGTGTATATGGTATGGTTATCAATTATCAAGTATGGCTAGACTATGCGTCAGCCTTTCGACAGCAGTAAGTAAAAAACTCCTAATTCCGCCATGAGCTCAGCACTCATATTCAGTGCCATTATCTCTCTCAAGCCAGCACTAGCACTCGTTATATTGCCATTATATCTAGCATAGCAGCTTCTCCTCACATAGCTGTTACCAATTTACCATTGGAAGATGAAATAGTCGGTTGGGATTTGCGATTCACTATTACAGATTACAGATACAAATACAACAAGTGTGTTGTACATACAAGTGTGGAGCCTCGAGCCTCCTTCTCTTACTGTCATTTACGTTGATGATGATGCGGAAAACAAACCAAGCATGAGTGTGTATGTTGTATGAAATCATTCATTGATATGCAATATTATACGGTCGTCGTATGGCATGAAAGAGTGAATAGTGAACATTGATTTCTAAAAAGACACAATGAATCAAGAATCAAATCATGCGAATTTAATTTGAATGCGAAGATGCCTAATTAATGAGTACGACTTGTAAATTGAGATATGTATATACTTATACTATCGATTGTCGATTTGTACACGAGTAATTTAAAAAGCTTATACCTACCTAGGTACGAAAAGGTACTTACCTACTACACTACACAAAGTTTGTTATTTCTCGCAGATATTAACTTTGACATATTGCCATTAGAAAACAACGAAAACT
>JAHZNB010003555.1:0-18522 GCA_027744295.1 Callyntrura guangdongensis
CTTGTAGAACTTGGTATTTTGGCTATTTTGAACACCAATGCGTGTGAAACTACATCGCATGCGCAGGAGATATGTATGACATGTTGCATATTGCTTACACACACATAATGGAAATTTTTGTTTTACGATTTCTTCACATTCGGTTTCTTTACCAGAATAGGTGAGACAACTTTGATCATTACTTTTTCATGTAAAATCTTAAAATCGAGTGACGTTGAGTCTTTTTCTCGATTGTGTTTTTAAGCATTAAGGAAGTAACTCTGGGGAAACGTGAGACTCTGCCACGAATTGTTCACGATTAATTATTAATTATTTACTAAACTAAAATGATAAAATGTTGAATTGAATCAATCGAGAGTTTGCCAAATGTACACAAAAAGGACATGACAAAGTTGTGTTGCAATTATTGTGATACTTCAATGCGATATTAATTAATAAATAATTAGGTAACTAATATAGGCATTAGTCATTGCGTTTTAGATGATGCAGATAGATGAGTAGATTGCGATAATAATGTTAATTTATCATTATATCGTTAATTTTTCGTGGAAACGGAAAATGACAATCAATATTTATAATAGCAACTTGCATAACGTTATATGTAGGTATTTCCCCCACTGTAAAGTGAATACCACCAAATTAGCGTAATTTTACATTCACATAAAATATCCAGAGAACGTTTAGGCACTCCCACGTTTACAATACATATGCCTGCCAAGATATTTAATTCTTAAAAATATGAAATTCTTTTAATATGATATGTACACGGTAGCGACCGTGTAAAGCGGTACACACATTGATTGGATTTTGTTAATTTTTGTAGGGGTTAGCCGCGCCCGGTCACATGATTTTTTTAAACTGTAAAAATATTTCGCATTTAGATTTTTATTTTTAATCATTACAGAAGTGGATCTGACAATTTTGGTTTTGATCATGCCTTTCCTAACCCCTCTTATGAAACATCAACAACAGTAAAATGATTCTTTTTGTGCATTGCATATCTCTTTGATGCAAATTTTTAGCATGTCAAGCTCCGGTCATGCGATCTCAGTCTCAGTCAGTGTATTTACACTTTCATAAATTTATTAAATTCCTTTAGCTATCACAAGTAATGTATACATCACTGTGTTCTCTGCGTACTGCGTATTATGGTATTCAATAAATCTTACGTATTTAAATACTATAAACTGCAAAGCACTCAAGCAAAGGAGTTTTCTGTGACTTTCTTTTATTTTTATATTTATATTCATGTTACACAATTTAATTTCTTTTTTTCGACCTTCAGTAGAGTTTCGCGGCTTCGTGCATATAATTAAAGCAAAATTTCACTCCTTCACACATTCGAATTCATCCATTTTCCATATTACATTTTCATATATAATCATCACTATCACAAATTTTGAAAATTTATGTAATCTTATGGCATTACGTCAAATATTTTTTATGCATTTAAAAAATGTTTTCTACGATAGTAGCCCTAAGTGCTTCACCTACCTATGTCTTACAGCATGTTGTTCACCACGGACTTCATGGTAAGTTCCGGCGCTGAGCGCTACAATCTACAAAACGTTGGTTTAAAAAACTGAAATTCACACTGTCTAATATAAGTTTGTTTCATACGTTCACATTTGCCGTATCGGCCGTTTTTTAAGGAAATAAACAAAAATCGCGTGTTTTCTTTATACTTAATTATTTATCAATCTCCAATAATACTTTAACACATTACACGCACCTAAAACCAAACCGTGCGTTTTTGCGGTGTAGACTGCAGTAGAAGTGGTAACTTTATCTATGATCACACTATAAACTTAAACTTAACTTCAAACCTTACGTTTACTCTTAACAACTTTTTACCTCTTGACATCATTCTTACAATCAGTGATTGATAGTGAATAATTATATACTTGTTAGGTACATGGTACATACATCTTTACGTTATATTGAAGATTGAATTTTTCTCTCATCTCCGATGCCAGCACAACTCTTTAAAATACTCTTTACTCGGTATTATGTCATTGCATTTTAAACTAGTGTAATGGCTGGTGTCGCGTACGTCAAAAACGTACTCGCCCGACATTAAGAATTAGTGTTACAATATACAATCATGCAGCAACTAACCTATTCGAGTGTATTGGGACTTTACATTCATTTCATATTCTAGTGGTATCATGGTACCTCACTTTTAAGTTTTTAAGCCTTAGTTTTCTTTGGTACTGTCATTATCATAGTTATTGTTTCTAGCCATGCTAAGTATTCATGTTATGTTTGTGTATAAATTGTTGATTTATTATAATTAATTATTATCGGCATCTAAACTTCTTGCAGGACAGAGTTAGCGAATTTCCAGCTACACAGGTTCACTGCATTCCATATCCAGTTACTCTCTGTTTATGTACGTCATATATACTAAAACCAAATTGAACAATTCTAATTGCTAATGCTAGTGCTGGAGAGATGGAACTGCAACACTGGCGACTAGCGTTGTTGAAAAATCGCAGAGGGAGACAAATATTATGCAATGCATGAACAGATACTGACAATGACGTTGTTAATTATATTACACTAACTGGAGTGTTACTTTGTCGGTACCGCATTACAAGTTATCATTCAATCACACGCACATCACACTTGACTACTTGCAATCTACTTAGCTAGCATTAATGTTAATAACGTTCCTTCAATATTAGTACCTCATTATTATAAGAAATAGCTTCTAGTCTGTCCAAGTTCTTGTCTGTTAATAAATGCGAGTCGAGGCAAAACCTAATCTAAATAAAAATATATTTTAATTAGATGAGCATCGGTGGACAGTAGTAACATATTTACGTGAATTTAACGTGATCATTTTAGATACAGAGTATGGCTCTTATTTGGTACACATAAATATCTTTACAATGTAGTTTTGAAGTCCGTGGTCGTAAGAAAAGAATTCTGTTGTTTTACAAAGCAAACAACAAGGTACTGTGATGAGTTCCGTTTACAATGCAGTGATTACAAACACTGGCGCGGACAAAATTTACTCATTGTGCTGTATTGGCCTCAGGTGAACAGAAGCATGCTCGATGTTACAGTTACCATTATAGCATGCAACATTAATTCAAATTGAATTATGTAAATATTTTGTGGATAGGGTATTTTATCTCTTATATATTATGCGATTTACAACAAATTCAGTAATTAATCATACGTAACAATGACTTTAGAATACATAACGGACGATTTATCGATGACGGAAATGACCTTGAATTGCGAAGGTTCCCCAAATTGAAAAATTATGGGTTTCATCAACAAAAAAATGTCAGCTCTTTTAGAGTTCTTAGAACTCGTAGCATTAAGTTCCCAAAAAACGAAAGTATTCAATACTTAAAAAAGACAAATTTCCGAATCATGACGGTGCAGTGGTCCAGACAGTGGCACATAACATTATCGTACCATCGACAATTAAGTGGCAACGCAAATGAAAATGGTTCTAAGATAATATAATATTATGCGGTATAGAGATACATTCCATAATTCCAAAACATATTTTCCATTTCAAACTGTGTAGCTTGATTTGATAGCAAAAAGAAGGACAATTTACACAAAACCGTGCATATGGAAATATAAAGGATTAAAATTAATTGGTACATCACTTATATTTGTAGTATAATAATAATTATTCACTCGTATATCATCTACCTCTGTCAAACAACGTAATGATGTCTACATAATCATCGACTATATTTAAGTTAAGTCTATCATTTTAATATATATAAAAGAAGCAATACTGGAAGATTTACAGCCCAAAAATTGTTAAAACAATACCTGTTGGTATTATTTAATGAATTTGCAGTGATACAAAATAAATCTCATGGTACATAAAAGTACTCACATTGTCGTTGACTCATTTCAAGATAAAATTCGATATAGAATTTTGCGTTGACAATAACTTTTAATACAAATAACAAAAATTACAAAATTTAGGCATGCTGTTATTGTGTCAATTCTGTTACAATCTGACTAGGAGGTGTGTATACAATATTGTACATGGTACATGTGTGTTGCGGATTAGTTGCCACATTATCATCGAGACACTGACATATCAATTTAGAATTCTTTACTTTACACTTGCACAACAGAGCATTCCGTGTTTAGTTTTAATCTCAATGTGACGCGTTGATCCTGTCTCATAATATGCATTATATTTTG
Source organism: Callyntrura guangdongensis (assembly GCA_027744295.1). Taxonomy (NCBI): domain Eukaryota; kingdom Metazoa; phylum Arthropoda; class Collembola; order Entomobryomorpha; family Paronellidae; genus Callyntrura; species Callyntrura guangdongensis. The sequence goes on from JAHZNB010003555.1 coordinate 4,189, forward strand.
TTTAGAGATGAATGTTAATTAATAACATGATCACATTATGTATATAAACTTATACCTTTTTGTTTTCGATTCATGTGACTAAGTAAATACGTACAAATTCAAATTTGGTGTGCTGTCAATTGTTCACGACCCATCATCAAACATTGTTCTTTACACAGCCCTCATATTCACGACACACAATGAAATTACTCATTGGTAGTTTATGGTAGTTGTCTACAAATGGTAGAAGGATAGTTGCCAAAAAATTTAAACTTCTGCGAAGAGAATCAAGAAACGCAACACGGCGAAAAAGCCGCAATATCATCATCAGGATTTCGGAGAAGGAGGTCGTTGGTGGTAAGAAGGAAATATGTAGTGGTATACACTGCTGAAAACAGTCCAAGTATTGTAAACATAGGGTAAGACAACAGAGGCATCAGGGGTCACCTATAACTCTGGGAATCTGTTAGCACTTTCGACATAGTCGGATGGAATTCGAAAAAATTCTTCTTTCAAATCGTTACGGAAAGTGAATTCCTGGAATGTAATTTTAGCAGTAATAGTAGGCAGGATTGGTATCTCTGCAAAACAAAGTATAAAATTTACATACATTGTATCAAAATAAAATTTACTTTTAGATCAAATAATAAATGTCTTATTTGTGAGTAGTAGTAAGTCAATAAAGGACAATCATTATTCGAAATCAATAAAACTTTTCTTGGACACATACCAATTTTCACTGGAAATCCTGGCGGGAGTTTCATTGTAACAAATTCGCGAAGTTTCTTTAAATGTTTGAATGGTGTCACCACTTCCAAAATATTTAACAGCATCTCAACAGTCATCGGAAAATTTTCACTCTATTTAAATTTAAATAACCTCAGCTTACTTATAAAAAGTGACAAGGACAAGTCAAGTCAAGTTCAATGACAAGTCTTTAAACACAAATTTTATTTAAAAAAATGCATACCATTGCTAACGTTGCTTTAAAAGCCTTCGAGGAAACTTTACAGTTGAGCGGTCTGCCTAAATGAGGAGGGTTACCAGGTACAGCATTTATGTAGTCCTCCCAAGAGATATTCTGTTTCGGGGGAGGTGTTAGAGAACGACGCACCGTAAATTCTTCCTCCTATAAACAAGCAGTACAAAAAACAAAATAAAGGCATACTATAAATACCCACAATTTTGGATTCGTCACATGACATCTTATTTTCAGGAGGATTTAAGTAAAAGGTGTACATCTTCTAAGGCCTTGATTCCTTCTGCGCTAAACTTGGTAACAGTGTCTATGACTGGCTCTTTATTTTTTGCCAAATCCTCTTCGGACAAATGCTCCCGTCGCTTTTTTGTCTCTAGACTAATGCCTTGAACGTTGTACACATCCGCCTGAAACGGTCCGACCATTTCTCGCTTGTCTTCCCGAAAAATCCATCCTGACTGAGATCGCGTAAATTCGACATCTTTGGTCACAAGTTGCGCTACGATTATATCACTACTCATGAGCAGATTTACCTCTTCCTCAAACTGGGAATCAGATGTCTATGAAGAATACAAATTTAATGACAAAATGATTCTCTACAAAAAATCTACTTATTATTACACTGCCTAATTTAGCTACATGTTATTTTTACCCGATGTGAAATTAGTTGATAAGCCTTTGCTTCATTATCCATTACCACGAGCGCTGATGAATTATTATTATTTCCAATTTTATGATTGTGAAAAAAGATATACATAGCTGTGTATATGGACATCAACACACTTGGTTCTGACACTTGGCAAGCTAGATTCTTCACTTACCCCAACTTTGAAAATCCCACTTGAGCTCCATATAAAAATCCTGAATTCGCTCCAAGGCTTTCGTAAGATGAGGTCGACGAGATGACATTTGTTCTTTTAACTGCTGCCTTGACTTGTTCAGGACAGCCATGACTAGAAACAAGGACGTTTAAACTTTTGATTTTGTTCATAAAAATAACATTGATTTGGTTTATTGTACGTAAATATGTATTAAGGTTAAAATCTAACTTAGATATCTGTCCCCGAAGCTGACAGCTTCCGCTAAACTACTCCATCCCTTCATATTCTTAGCTTTCACAGGAGCACCATGATTTAAGAGTAGCAGGGCACAATCTAGTGATAAATTATCATGTAAATTATTGTACAACTTATATTACAAGAGACACTTGAAAAGTCAACCTAAAATCGCAATACACTTACCAGAATGCCCTAACATCACAGCAATATGAAGAGCTGTATTTCCTGTAAGAAAAACCAGTGCAGATGAAACATTAGTCAATAGTCAAACAGTGTAGTTCTCATTTTTTTGTGCAAAAAAAACAGGGACTTTACCATGGACATCTTTCTGACCCACATCACAACCCTTTCTCAATAGCCGAGTCAATTCAACTCGATCTCCTTTGAAGGCTGCTTTATGTAAAGGAAGTTTAGTTGCTTCATCCATTTCGTCGTTACCAATCGGCGCATTTGCATTAGCATCAGCAAAATTTTCATCAGAATCCGACCCTGAGCCACCGCTTATAAATTCCTCTTCGTTATCCATTTTTGTGATAATCTTAGATCGGTCACCAGCTCGGTGGAATAGGTCGTGACAGTTTTTTTCGGGAGTCTACCTCTTTACTAATGTCGACGTTCCTATGAGAAAATATAGAAAAAAATTGTAGATTGTTTGATACAGAATTTAAAATATTTATCACTTGTCTCAGCTACTATAATTTGGTTATCAAATCACACTTATTCAAGAAAAATAAAAAAATTGTTAGGTTCAAAGAGTAGCAATTCCAACTCGTACAAAAGTACAAACTTGCAATTCAACGTTGGGTATATATTATTCAATTACACTGGCTAATTAAAGTTTGGGTTTCTACACCCTATGATTCCATTGAAGAGAAATATTGTACTGTCCATTGAAGGGGAGTAAAGAAAACTGTTCATTCTCAATCTCCAACAAAATTTAATGTTTTATCACCGCAGGTGTACTACTGCTGTACGGTGCACAAAACGAGGCGTAAGCATATAAGCTATGTTTATTATTATAAATTATAATTATAAATATATATATGATGATGAGCTGATATCAATGGTTGAGTAGTGTTAGTCATGATTATCGATATAAATTACACTCAACACGGCACACACAGTTCATTAGCATCGTCATTACTCGGCGATGTTATACTGATAACACAGTATATAATGTGTGCCAGTTCCACTGGAAATAAAGGGTTGGGATCATGATATCATCACGAGAAACCTAACAATTAATATTTTGTCTTATTGTATTGTCTAATTGTTGCTCTTGCTCACGTATTCTTTGTTACATTTCACAAACCACGTACTTCACCCACAAACAACTCCCTTAAACAGAGAGAGAATGTATAACGCGTTAGTAAACCAATACTAGTTGCAAGGTCACTACAAACTAGGACCTTCCCCTGTAAAAAATATTTATTTTCCTAAAAATTTACATATTTTTGACAATGCGATTGATTTGAATAGAAAACCGGGAAAACGACTGCTATAATTAATTACCTTTATTTTCAATTTATGAGCACCTTTGCCAAAGATTTTCGACAAATTGAATGTTATTTTAAAGCACGTATTAGTAGTTATTTCTGCTCACAAAGAGTCACCACAATATGCACCTGCAATTAGTAGAGAGCGCTATTGTTTTTATTGTTACACATACATTGAGTCTGCGTGCACAGAGCACGTACTACGTATTTACAAGATATGTGATTGTGACTTTCGCAGTGACTCTGAAGGTACATCAATTATTTGTGTCCACAGTCCTCAGCCCTTACTAAAAAAAACTACATTTTGCTACCCAAACTTTGCACCCATTGTACAATAACGTGATGGTCAATCAGGAACGAGTTATAAAAAATATAGCACGTACCATTATCGCACTATGCACAATTCTCTGAGTGCAACTTGATATTTATAAAAGGTGCACATGGGAAATAGTTTTGCAAATAAATAAATCTCGGTAAACCTGTGTACATATAACGAGAATAAAGAAAATCTTCAAAATAATAGATTTTACCTTTACATTTTGTCGTCAAATACAATCATATCAGTAGTAGTGGTGGTAGTTCCCGTGCTAATAAGCATGTACGGGTACACGGACGACACACACAAACCAAGAAGGACACACGGGAAGGATAATATTTTGATTGGATTTACACACACAACTCACTCGATAATACCAATACCCTTTTATTTTTTTGCGATCTTACCGATATTTCTCAATGATTATATTTTTGATATGATGATACTATTATTAGTTATTACAACGCTTCAAGTAAGGTTATTATCGTTAGTTGGTAACCCCAGAGTAAAGTGCACGGCAAATGTTTTGTGCAATAAAGACTCTTTTTGGGAGAGTTTGAGTGTGTGTGTGTGTCTACTCAGGATGTTAATATCATATATTTTGCGAAAAGAACACAACAAAACAATGAGCTAACCATATACAGGGATATTGTATCGTCGTGTGTATAAATATTTTAAGGCAAAACACACACCAGCCAAGTCTATATCATTGAACAGTGCAATAATAATAAGTGACCGACGAACTAATAAGAAGTTACACACTGCAGAAAGCATTCATTTACCACCAGTGTACTCACACCACATCACAATATCACAAATACTCGCTTTTTGTTATTCCTTTCATTGAAAATATGTATCCACTCTGTATAGTCTCATATCTTCGATATCTCAGGGAGATTTTTGGCTATTCTATTATGTACATTTATAAGTGTGTTCATATTTCGTACTTATAGCAGCATATACACCTACTACTGCATATCAGCAGAGGCAGTATTTTTGTAGACCAGCAGTGCTTTGGAATGAAATAAAGGAGAATGATCTCAAAGTAAATACTTGCCATACAGCTTTTCAACGACGAGGGTAATTCGAGACTTTTCGCTGTTTATCATGTACTCTTCATCATTTTATGTGTTATAGGTACAAAAATATCATGTTTCATACACATGTGCCTTTTCTTCTCCATATTATGCGCAAAGTTGGGAGAATTCTACCGGATTTAGACGTGACGACGGTTTTCTTGATTTTGGAATAAAAGCCAGGGGTTTTCTCCTATTCTGGTGGAATGCAATGCGGTACGTATCATTCATCTGTCTGGGTAGGCCATGCGCCTAGCGGTAAAGAGAAGGATAAATGCTGAGTAATGATTGTTGGTTGGTGGCAACGGGTCACATTCTGATATAAAAAAAACTACACTTACAGCAGACAGCAAGCCAAGTATTAAATAGGAGGAAAAAGAACATTGGGTGCCGTTTCTCTTTGTAATAAAATGTAACTTTGTATTATATTAGTAGTACCGACGGAGGAATGTTGGGAAAATGGACTATAGTTAGCACCATAAAGTGCTACCGTGTGATGATGACTGTAACGAACGTATGGATCTCTGAATCTCTGTGTATAGATAGACATTCATCACATTATATCTATTTATGGATCAATTCTTTGTTGTGAATGTTTCACAACATTCAGAAATACGCAGCACGCAGACATGTACACATTGGCTGAGATTTGGTAAGGACGGGAGTAATACCTACGAAACCTGACTAACAAAAATAAGTGGTATCTCGGTTTAGTCAGCTTGGTTATTATTATTATAACGTTGAAATTAGTATTAGGGGGAGGCAACTTGTTGTATTTGTTTTGTTTGTCCGTGTGTGCACTAAAATTAGGAAAGGGTTGGGGTTTGCAATCGCTTCCGTATTTACATTATGTTTGCTTAAATTTCAACGCTTCTGAACAAATCGTTCAATCTCAAAACCCACACACAGCAAGTTATGAGAAAGGTGCGTTGTCAGTGAACTTCTGAAGGTACACGGATTTGACCTTTAGCATTCCAAACTACAATAAAGAGATTTTCTGGCACGCATTATTGACTGTCGATCATAAAACTTGTCACTGCATGCACTAACTGCCAGTATTTTCGTTTACATTTCTGCAATCTGATGAATTTACAGAATTGGATAAAGTAAAATAAAACAAATAAAATAAACTAGATTTTTTACATGAAAATCGAGTTTTCAGTAGTCTAGAATCAGGATTACATAGAAGATTTTTTCTTTAATAGTAACTATTGGATTGAATATGGCTTCCATCAATATATGAAATCAAACATCATATAAAATCTGTTGCTTCTTATCAGGTAATCCGCTAAACACTATACGACAGTTGTTCCCCGCATTTTTATCCGATTTCGACATATTTGAGCAACACGTACAATTTTGTGTTCATAATCGTTAGATTCTTAGGTTTAAAACAATTAGTTACAACCTAAATTGCTTTCCAATATTTATTTTTGGAGAAAATGTCAGTTTGAACTTGCTGGAAGATGTTCCCAACTTCAAGGGAATTCTTTCGCTACTTCCTTACATTCTGTGCTTGCAAGGATTTGTAGCAAAGTAGAGACTTAACTGAACGGAGATCGGATGCTAAAGTTCTCTCTCGCTATTGTCGACTGACTATAGGTGTATGTTCCTACGTCCTGCCGCGTTACAGTATTCGTACGCTGCGTGCTTGTCTAGTGAAACTTTGACATGATGACTAAAGTAGGCCGAGAAACAACAACCAAAATGGGATTTAATCAACTAATATATAGTGAAAGTGAATATTATATTGCGTGGCCGGAGTTGCGTATGGGTTACGAATACAACGATGATGACACTATCACAGCTTCCTATGTTTCAGAGGGTGAACTCTATACCTATATGGTATGGATAGCTATGGATCATGATTCATGATACGCTAAAAATAGATGAGGAAAAGTTGCATGAATATGTGGGCTCCTCTGGATTTTCTGTCCTACTTCAGGTGGCTTTATTTAATCCAACTCCTGAAGTCACACTCAGAGAGTTCTCTGATCACACTACAACCACAACAAAACTTTCTAGTATGGAAAAATGCTTCTGGGGAAGAAACCTTTTCTACTAGAAGCGTCAACAGCAGCGGGAAATAAACTGGTAAAACCTAGGTACACCGAGTCACTGAAACCAGATGCACTTTACCCTCAAAAGAAAGGTATTATGTACGTTTCTGGAAACCCACGTCATGAATTAAGCAAAAAGAGCAACATAATTTCGTTTTATGCAACGTAATAAAAATTTAATATCACTTTTTACATCAACTTTGTGAAAATGAACTTTTGTGCCAGTAGACCTGTATATGAATGTGGGTGGAGGTGTTATATGTCAGTTGGAAATTACAGTGTATTCAACAATATTGCTTATTCCTTTGCATACATACATACTTGTGTGCAGAGGCAAATTGAATACAAAACAAAGTTTCGTCCATTTCGAGACTGTAACAATACTATAAACTATATGAATTATCTGTTTACCGGTAGCACTGCTAAGTGCTAATCAGTTAACCGTGAAATTGTTGTAGATTATTGTCGCCGGTGTAATTCGAGCCACAATTTTGGAATTGACACATGATTGCTCCGCCATTATTTTTTTAAATGCATTAATATTCATATGAACGTTCATTGGCGTTGATAAAATACACCTACGACCTACGTACTTTAAAATCATAGTCATTTTCTCAATGAAGTTTGCTAAGCTTGCCATGGTCCTCACCTTTGTGAGCGGTTAAATTTTATGAACACCTTCCTGAAAGCGACGTGATTGATTTGCTATATTAAGTGTAATTAACCTTACAAAAACCATTCATAAGTAATATTAGTTTGACCGCTAATTTAAAATTGGTGAAGTTTCTTTGTCAAATGTGCAAATCAAATACATTTTCCATAACTTTTGCCGTCTACCTTCGTCTGACGCTTTGCTTACCACCACCAAAAAGTCGGCCAAGGGCCGGCAGAAGATCGTGTTGCACCATATGCACTATGTTGACTGTTGTAAGTTGTAATGGACGCACGCGAACAATCTCTTCGAAGGTAAAGGTTAAATAGCCCTTGCATTGAAACTACCATGAAAAACGAAGGGACAACAACTTCCTACATCGATGCATTTTTGTACTTTTGTGCATGTAACTGACAGCAATCTGTACAAGAAAGTGGTTGACATTCAACAAAGGCAGCAGCACTAGCAGCAGACTCGTGGTGTGGTTTACAGTGATAAAATAAAACATTGAATTAGATAGATAATCTCTACATTCGTTGCATTACTTGCATTGTGTACTTTTGCTTGTCCGTAAATTGTGATCGTATCCAACCAAATCAGCAAAAGAAATATCTTTAATGTTTCCTGAATTTTGTACTTCAAAATTTTCATGACTTTTGGGATTTGGGAAACGGAAACAATACAAAAACTTATCAGTATTTTACTGTGCGTATGTTATTGTGGCCCACAACTTGTGGGACAGAATAATTCGTGGCTAAGTCCAGTGTGTCTAATGGTTGCATGAGTAGACGCAATAAAATGTCTACATATCTTACAGCATGTTATCTTCATTAATGCCACCATAAAAACATGCATTCCCAGAAAAAAATGTAGTTGTACGTTGTAAAAAGGATTAGATGAGCGCAGAATTGCAATTGCAGCTAAAATTATCGCTATGACCTACGTTTTTCTAAATGGCAATGATATGACTTTTGATATTTTGCGATTTACTGGTACTTAACTAAATACAAACTAAATGCTGCGCATACCAAAATATTTTTTCGTATAATATTTACACGATAAAGATAAAAGACAACAGTACAATGCAATATGTCTTTACAATGAAATATAATCACATTTGCAGAGATCGTGGAAAGGACACAGGCAATGGGAAATAACTTTTTATTGTACTGTTATTTGTTATCACAGACAATTTTCGACTGTAAAATGTTTGTACTTTCTTGTCTCTTGTCTGAATGATAAGTATCTCATTGTCATTTCTCTTTCTTCAAGTTTGTTTGAGCATACAAAATTACAAAATCAAGTCACAAAATTAGTCATGTGAGCACATTACGAAAAAATACGTTTTAAATTTAAACGGTATTTGTCTGGAAGAGTGAATCATCCTGGCATACACATGCTTACAACAAGATTACAAGAAAGATTACATTACAACATGGTGTACCAAGAATGGTATAAAAACCAAGAAAGAGACGCTTGTTAGCATTGGTTTTGTCAAAGATAATAAAAAATAATAGTGATACCATTTGTTGATTTGTTGTTTGCCAAACTGGCAGGCATATCCTTAAAAACAAGAGCTCTTATATTATTCTGAACTTGTAATAAAATGACAAATTACAAATTTCATCATCTCTCTCCGAGATGATGAAATTAACGATGAAAGGGGATTACAGAAGGTCGCCAATTGTTGTCTCGTCCAGTTAATGTTTACACTTATCGTTAGAGCTTAGAGCTTAGAACAGTATCGATGTAATATTGAATATGATATGAATTTAATTGGAATTCATAACATTACACCAGCTCCGCTTGTCATCAAAATGCAGGACAGCGAAGATACTATGAATACTAATTAAACTATCATAATATTATGACGATTGACAATATGGCATAAATATAAGGCGAGAATATGTATGACAAGAAATTAAAAACTGTTAGCAGTTTTTTTACTCAGGAAGGAAGCAAGTCGGAAGTGGGTGCCTCCACACTCCACACAGCTTCTGGTTTGCACACAAGCGCTAGGCATGTGTAAATGAATGGTGGAGATAATAAAAAGTGTACGCATCTTTTCAAGGACCAACAACATTTCTGCAATGTGTCTCACCTTAACAATGACAAAAAGACGATAACCTTGCCGCAAGGATAATTATTACCTTGCGTTATAATCATGCGTTCTTACAACGGCTACGCCGTTTTTTGTTTACAATTGTCGTGTTGTTTTTATCTTGACTTTGAAGCAAAAAAAAACTCTCAAGACGGGTTATTCAAGTTGCAGCATCCAGCGATCATAGTAGAATTATATCTTAATCTAAGATTAAATCGGCAGTATATCAGCTTACTGCGTGCATATTTAGTCAGAGATTTAGCGAAAAGGGATGTTGCATGTCAGATTATAAATCAAAATTTCATTATCTTAATGCTTTTGTTTTACCCACTGGTTCTGAGCCTGAGTTGTTTTGCTACTCTATTGTCCTTCTGAATATCTTTAGAATATGCTATTTTGTTGAATTTTATGAAAATATCCATGTTTCACGTGAAGAACCCCGTTGTCTTTTCTAATTTATTGACGAGGTTGTACAACGAGGACACTTATAAATAATTATGGCGGACCGGGTTTCATTTCATTGTTTTTCCATTAAAATTAATGAGATACAATCCCAGCCAATAGCATCGAAATAATTATAATATAATCTGTGTTTAGTAAACACTGCACGCAACGAATCATGCCGCAATACCAAATGTAATACCAGCAAAACTATGTGTAAGCAAATGGAGATAATTGGCTCTCAAAGTATTTTATTTACGTTCGAATTTTTTAAACATTCGATTCCTGCATAAATAACAGAACTGTCTCAAATTAATTCTGCTTAGAACAGACAAGGTCAGACGGTCAGATAGACACAATTTTGCAAATAAAGTATTTAAAAAAACTAACCAACGTTAAAAATATTTGTTTCCAGTTTGATTCGATGAATATTACATTGCATTGTTGTGGGTTTTCATGAAATGTATATTCTCATTTGTCATAATTTTTATTACTCTTAGAGGTGCTTTTCAGACAAGTTTTTGTCGAAATTTTCGAATGTGGAGTTTCTCTCTGGTTAAGTAATAATAAACTTTGTCTAGCCCAACTTCAGAAAGTTAAATAAAAAAGATCGTACATCATTCCTGCATCTTTCGTGATGCATATATGTATTTGATGTGTAATGCGAAGTAGAATGCAGATCTGCATCGAGGTTGATAACCTTGTCTGGTGATGGCATTGTGGCTTTGTTTAGATGTCCTTGGGCTTTAAGGAACAAATAATACAGAAGAAATAGATACAAATATGTTACTGTTGGTTGGCCACCTGAAGTGATAATATATCAGAGGTTAAGGAAGGCACTCACTGATTTTGTGCGTGTTGTTATGTACGTCTCTGGAGAAAAACAGATACGTTGAACTACGAGATTTAATCCTCTCTCCGTATGAGGTGTGCTAGTAGTAAACAAAAGAGTGAGAGCGTGAAAGATAAACAACGCGCAACGTTGTTTGCAGCAATTCTAACCATTTTCACTTACCAAAAATGTAGTATTGTGGACAACTGCTTTTAAGCTAGTCGATTTTGACAGAAAAGACAGGTTTTCTGTTTACTAAGCTGTGCGAGTTGTGTCAGTTGTGATGATGAATTCCAAAAAATACATTCTAAATGTTAACTACAACAGCAGCTTTTTCAGTAGTAATAGTCAGTGACAGACAATCTACCTCTTGACTCTTGAGTATATGCATGCATAGGAATGTTTTGCTGACATGAAGTAGCAAAACATGTTTTGTTTTGAAACTAGTCGTTTACATATTTTTTCAGAGGAAATGCAATTGCGTGATGATTTTGATAGGCTGGCTATACGCTTCTGCTGTTATGTCGGAAAGAAAATACTTTTAGGAAAGGTAATAATAACGTATCATAGAAAAGAACAATGCTTTATGGTACCCAATAGTACCCATCTAGATTTCGTCACATCCTCGGTATTTTACACCAGCATGCAGAATCTGAGTGTGAACTGTAAACGACTTGCCCAACCTTCACGAGTTATCTAGCACTTTCGGATGCGATTTCCGCATAAAATGAAAATGAGGACGACTGGGACTGGATAATAACAAGCATCCGGCAATTTTCATAAATATCTAAAAGTAAAATACACAGATCAGCATTTCCAATTTTCTCCCAAACCCTACATCTGTTACGTCGTGAATCGTAAAGTCATATTTTTGGGTGCTCACCTAAGTACCATTGGAATCTAGAACGTTACTGTATTTTCTGTTTACTTTGAAGCGTTCATATAAACCTACATCTGATCTCTTTTTGAAGATGAAATTCTTCATTGAACCTTCATTCTCAAACAGCCCCCACCCAGCATGTATGAATGAAAAGGTCATATAACAAAGTATACCTCTAACACTTCAGCTGCGCTAATAACCGTTACATTTTCTCTGATACTGCTTGATAATATGTAAGTACTGATACGAGTAATACTTTTAACAAACTCTGAACTTTCTTTCTGGATGAGGCGAATAACCTTTTAAAATGTAGTCATTTCATCTCGACTCTCGACTATTGTATTAAGGTAAAAACATTCTATAAAATATTATGAACTAGTTAAATAGATATGTAGGAAATGTTAGCATCCTACGTCTACGGAGTATAAAAAACTGTCGTTCAATTAATTTCCTTCAACTCAATTTCAGAAAAGCAAAGTTTTAGAGATCCCTCATCACGAAAACTTTTTGTGCTGATTTTCTGAAAAGTTCATCAAGTTACTCAATTATACTTTTAGAATTAGTTGGCAGGAGTTTTAAAATTGATATATAATAGTAACGAATAAGTGACAGTGCCATAGTGTCATCGACATAAGCAAAAGAAATCCTATAGAATGGAGCATTGCACGGCTTATGTAATGACTACAGCGAAAATGAAAGGACTTTGTTGCTAATCGTGAATATTAATAGTACTAGTAGTTTTTGGCGTTGAGTAGCTCATGATGATAATAACATCCAAACATTGCTCAATGATTATACACGAGTTAACTTGACAGAATGCATAATAAAAGTGCTAGAAAGGGATTGTGAACAATACAGAGTCATCCCGTCTCTTTACTAGGTACCTGTCTTTGCAACAAAGTAGCCAAGCGTCAAGCGTTTACCTAGCATATTAATATTAATAATATGACCCCGTATAATATTTTTTTGATACAACCAGACCCTAATCGCTAAGTCCTACAGTTATCATAATACTAAACTATTATTAAACGATGTATAAATTCTTTGAATTTTTTATTCCTTAATGAACATGGACGTTAGAGGAGAGATGTTAGTTGATAGTCGGTAAGATCGTACCATAATAATAAAGTTGAAGCATCAATAATGTTACACGCTGTTGCTAACACGTGTTCATTTTGTTTCATTCATATTATTTATATGCATATACCTATTTCAAGACAAGGTGACCTTCCTTGTGAACGTGATATGATGATATGGTACGGGATTTCAAGGAAGGAAGGCTAAACCCATTTATTCCAATTCGGGGATGGAAACTGTTATCTCTCAAAGCCAAAGTTCACAAGAGCTACTTCACGAGTTCTAGTCTAGTCAACTATAAAAAGTTCTCTTTTTTGGTGCGGAATAATGGTAATAGAAACGAAGACCATTAAGGCCGCAATCTTCAATACTCACAACACAAGTTGTGTTACACAACCCTCTGTGAATGGGAAATGGAAATATCTCGTTTCAAAATTGCTTTCCATTCTCCAGCAATCTAGTAATTGGCATCATCAAACAAGGTAATGTAGTACGCGGCGTGCCGCGGTGTATTTGTTTAGTTTTGTAGGAATAGAAATAAGTTACAATTCTTAAAAGACGGTTTTATAAACTCTCTCTCTCTCTCTCTCTGGTTTTGCAGTTAGTACCAACGCTCGTTTCATTTCCAAAATATTCCAAAAATTGAACAAAGTTAGAGCCACGCTGACCAGGAGAATAATTCTACGTATTTTTGCGTGTTTAAACATCATAATCTCGCATGAATAGGGTTCCCTCTAGCGTTTCAGTACTGTTGCACGTGGACTGCTGGTATTAGGGCAAAATTGGCAACCAAAATAATCACTTTACGACTTCATTTTAGACATTAGCAAACCATCATAGTCGAAGTAATGACATGTTCTCTCTTATAAACCTTGTTTTTTTTAGATATTAGACACTACGAACGATGAATCGAGACTTTGTGTGATGCATGGAATGGCTCAATAGTACTTTCAGTTTCACTAGTAGACCGTGGCAAAATTGTAACCTCCCTTTTTTGCACCAGTTAGTTGGTCTGCATTGGATAGCAGGGCAGAGGGGGTTTGATCTATAAAAAGGTCCAATTCAACCTCCACTTTTCTGTTGTTTTGCCCTCTACTCCCTGTATTTACATTTTCATCTCTCAAAATAGTTACAGGAACGCACTATATCTGTTTAATTCAACTGTATCCCTTCTATTCAGCAATACAGCCTATTAGATTTTTGTACATAAGATAAAAGCGATATTCAGTCAGCCAAAATAGAATAGATGTAAACCCAGATTGCTATAGACTATAGACAAGAATTGACTTGGACGTAAAGTGTAACTCAACAGCTCTTCAAATTGTCAATGAGCCATTATTACTGCATTAGTAAACAAACTTGCCACGCTACATACATTGTGGAGCAG
>JAHZNB010003556.1:0-10150 GCA_027744295.1 Callyntrura guangdongensis
CTAAAAATGTGACCTCATAAAGTATTTTTTTCGATTTGCATTAAATATGCAGCGTTTTTCTCGAAATATACACTAAAGAGGCAAAATATACAAAATATGCAAAATTAAGTGTTGCTTAAATTGCTTATTTTTATATGAATCGTCCACAAACGGAAGCTCATAGTAATCCGAGTAACTATGTAGAATATGCAAATCTTACGAATCCCGTCTCTATTAATCATAGATTGACTGAGATTGAGAAGAAATTTTGAGTAAAAAGTTATCGTGAATGTGGGAAAAGAGCGACGAATACCAAAAACAAAATCATGCCATTAAAACACGCTAAAAGAATGAAAGAAAGAACACGCTAGTCGGAAAACGGTAAAAGAAAGCTAATAAAGTATTGTAAACTGTAGTGTAGACACATGTAGCGTAGTGTAGTGTAGTATTGGCGTTAAAGTCAGCCAATTTAATTTTAAGGTTTGACCCCCATTTGACCCCCAAAGGGTCGACCTCAAATGCCCATCTTCGAACTCATCCGAGCTATTGGCCATATCTACCGATTTGCGAAAACAGAATTCCAAAATTCCTTTCCCTTCAAGAGTTATCGTGCTTATGGCGGAAGGCCCGAAGGCCACGATGGAGGAAAATTATATAGTCACATAACATGTGCCTAAATAAACAAGCCCACTGTATCAAGATAAAGAAAGGTACAATGACAGCTTACACGTCAGATTTCGTCGTGAAGACATGAGTAAATATGCTCTCGATGGCCATCCACTTGATCGGCAGCTTTCCATTCGATTTTTGATGGTACACATTCCATGTATAAATGTCACGACTCAGCCCAAAGTCACTTATCTTGCAGTGTTTATAGTCCCCCATAAGGAGTATGTTGCGACAAGCGAGATCCCGGTGAACGACCCTATTCTTCTCTAGATATTCCTGCAAACAATAAAATTCCAAAGTAAATCGACATGAAATTATTATCCGTAAATTCCTCAAGGAAACCCTTGTTGAGACTAACTTAAGAAAGTGAGACAACGATTTCCGAAGATACAATAATAACAAGCTATGAAAATTCAGGGAAATGTAGTAGTGAATGTGCACAATTGTATGAAAATTTCATTATATAGGAGCATAACCAATCTAAAGACCCAATTTTCAAAGAGCGTTACGTTCGTTTCGTTTAAACTCTGAAATCATTAATATTTTAAACACCAAAATCATCCCATTCCATCATCCAAAATAGGAATTACAAAGGTTCGCTCCATGCTTTCTTTCTTTCTATGCTTTGAACTACTCTGTGTTGATGTAATAATAAAACAAGTAAAACTTTCGATTTGGTTCTGACATCATCAGAAGAAATTGAGTAAGCATACATCTAGTTTAGTGGAATTTTCTGCTAGGTATACGTGGTATTTTGCTTGAAAGACAGAGTTTTTGAGAATGACAAAATGAAGCCGTAATGCTTTGAGCCATTTTCTTACCATTCCCATTGCAATTTGACGAGCATACGATAAAACATCCTTTTCATCAATAGGTCGGAATTCCTCATCATCTTCACGATCTAAATGGTTGTTAGCAAATAACGGCGGGAGGCTGTTGTTGGTTTTAGCAGAGTTTCCGGAGTATGGCTGCTCGTTTTTACTATTTTCACCTGTTTATTACAAATACATAAAGTTTGTCTATAGAAAAGCTATTAAGTCACATTTGTTTTATGTGTACAAACTTGTAACGTAATCATTAGTGATTCTGTGCATATTGTGTATGTAATGTCAAGTACAAGTTGGCTTCGTAAAGAAAACTTTTTCTTACTCATAAAGGAACTGAACTTAGTCGTAGTTAGTGTCTTCTGGACTTACTGATACTGGAACTCCAACCTAAGATGATTTAGGTGACATAATAGGTATTTAATGATTACCCATTGAAACCAAAAGATTATTGTGCAATTGAAACGAAATAAATCAGTTATCACTTTTGTTCTATAT
Organism: Callyntrura guangdongensis; assembly: GCA_027744295.1. NCBI lineage: Eukaryota > Metazoa > Arthropoda > Collembola > Entomobryomorpha > Paronellidae > Callyntrura > Callyntrura guangdongensis. The sequence goes on from JAHZNB010003556.1 coordinate 1,971, forward strand.
TATAATCACCTTGATATATATACCTATGTATATACCTAGGTATGTGACATACCGTATGTCATATAATTTTCCATGTCATCATCATCCCATAATGACTTTCTGATTCCAACCAGACTTCATTTTCATTATCATCATCTTAGGTTGGAGCTTCCCGATCCCGAAATTACCATTACCTATCACCAACTTCTAGTATCCATGGATAAAACAACACTATAGAACACCCTTGCCAGTATCAATGCATTCGTCTCACTCATAAAATTCACTAAAAGAAAGGCATGTGGTATGGCGAAAGCATAACAAGCTTCTCAGATTAGTACTACTCTACCGCTTTGGTACATATGGTTATGATTACTAAAGAATTTCCACTAATCCGCTGATTCACTATCTACAATAAATGTTTAAGTAATGACATAGATTAAACTATGAAAACTTGACAATAAAATCTTAACATCTTTCTATTATTTCCACTTAAAACCCCGTGTACACCTTATTATTAATAATGGACTGTGGATGGAGCATACTCAAGAAAAATGCAACTTGGTGTTCAAAAAGTAAATGTACATATTTCGACTGAGAGTGTCAGACTATGAACTACTATGTGTGGAATTAAATACAACGAGCTGATTGATGATTATTAGCGCATATTTTCTGACCACAAGACAAGACAAAAAGGAAATGAGACAGTTGCATTGATTGTGAGTATTTCGCCTTTACTGTGGATTATATTTCAGAATTGTTACTACGGTTGATCTCTTTGTGTTATACTTTGACACGGACTATATAGAGGAGCGAGCTGATTGATGATTATTCGACGCATATTTTCTGACCACAAGACAAAGGGGAACTGAGACAGTTACATTGTTTGTGAGTATTTCGCCGTTATTGTGGATTATATCTCAGAATTGTTACTACGGTTGATCTCTTTGTGTTATACTTTGACACGAACTATATGGACGAGCTCTAAATTGATCTTAACTGACAGGTTTAGTCGTGGACCGACCAATCTCGACATTATTGGATTTTCCACAACTTTTCTGTTTCTTCACTTGGTCTGCGAAAAAATGCTGTGGGTGATAAAAGCATCTGTACAAAATGTATACTCGAAGATACCAGACATAGCCTAGTTACATATATCTAGATTTGTATAAACGCGAAACGAAAAACTTTCACAAATAGTTTTCAAAAGCCATGATGTAGATACATATTATAATAAAATACACCTCAGAAATGTACATAGGTAATATGAGACGACACAATGTATTCTTTTCTCAAGGATATTACAGTTATCGAATGAGAAAGATGTTTTCTTTATGTACTAATTAGTCGTGGACCGACCAATCTCGACATTATTGGATTTTCCACAACTTTTCTGTTTCTTCACTTGGTCTGCGAAAAAATGTTATGGGTGATAAAAGCAACTGTACAAAATGTATACTCGTGGACCGTGGATACTAGACATAGCCTAGTTACATATCTAGATTTGTATAAACGCGAAACGAAAAACTTTCACAAATAGTTTTCAAAAGCCATGATGTAGATACATATTTTATTAAAATACACCTCAGAAATGTACATAATATGAGACGACACAATGTATTCTTTTCTCAAGGATATTACAGTTATCGAATGAGAAAGATGTTTTCTTTATGTACTACATACTAGGAATGAAAATGGATGTTCTTACTTTTGTAAGCGTCCAGCTTTGGGTTTCTTTTTCTCTTTTGACGTTCTTACTGTCAAAGTCAAAGCATAACTTTCTTGATCCGAAATACTTTTAAAATGTACGACTTTTCAATATTTTCAATGGTGACGCGTTGAGAAAAAGACATGATGACAACTATAGAAAGCAAGCTACAACTGTAACGTCTGATTACGCTACGGTGTTCTAAAGAGCGTCCTTCATGTTTTTGATACACATGGCATTTGTGTCAATCCATAGTAACTATATGACACACGCTAAAAATCTACCCAAAGGATACTAAAAGAATTGAGATATATACCTCAATACTAAAAAGGTATCATTCATAATGCAAGGTCGGTGGAAATTAACTCGTAAATAACTACAAATGTACCAGAGTTGTGTGAAAAATTAAAATCAAATGTTTCTTTGGCTATGATGCCCAGTGGACGCACGGCACGCGTCATGTTAAAATCAAGTTAAAATCGATAAAACATGCTAAAAGACCAGTCAACGTCAAAACTGAACTTATGCCCTCATAAAACAACATTTTCATAACCACCATTTAATGTTTTCAAACCTCTGCTGCAGTTCTTTATAAATCCACATAAACACGGCACAGGCACCAAAAGTAATCCAACTGCAAATTTTAGTCATGACTGTGTCATGTTTTAAGTGTCAAATCCGGTACTTGGTACCACAAGGCCACGGGAGAGGAAATGCATGTTCGATTATTTTTAAAAGTCTTTTCCTTCAAGATTATTCGTGCAAATTCCGACGGAAAGATACGTATCTATTTGCATAAGGTTAAGGTACCATGCCACACTGACTTGCTTATGTGCGTACTACTGCTAAGCGCTACATATTCCATAATAATACACAAACCTTCAGGAAAGAAGTCTGGCAATATATTTTCTGACACCATGTCACACTGACTTGCTTATGTGCGTACTACTGCTAAGCGCTACATATTCCATAATAATACACAAACCTTCAGGAAAGAAGTCTGGCAATATATTTTCTGACGATGAGCTTGAAAAGGAAAATCCTCCAAAATCTGCATAGTTTATTGGAGAACTGTCACCACTTTTCTTGTTTTCACTGAAACTACCACATTGATTGCTTTTGTATGCTCCCGTACTGCCACTTTGTGTTCCACCGCAGAATGTCATTCCTGGAGCAACGGTACTTCGTTTTCCGTTTAGGGGAGAGTTGCGATCTTTAGATTCAACCATTCCCAGAGTAGGCCAATATTTCTCTCGAACCTGTTGAGAAAATATCCAATTTCAGTACCATGACTTATGTATGAGATCACATTCTGACAAGTAAAAAGCACCAACAATATCTGATATCAGATCAAACGATTATTGCTAGCAGTCATTATTCTCACAGTCCGATTACTATCAACACGTGAAAAGTCAGTGGTGAGTTGATTTTACAGCTAAAAGACCATAATACGTTACACTGAAACATAATCCCTTTCGTATATTTCGGTAACAACTTCAAAAGATAAACTTGTCTCTGACACGGGTGGGATCGGGATCATTTAAATTTAGTCTTTTCCTACCTAATTTACCTATACTACGCACTACGCTCTTACCAACATTCTGGTACCTGGACAACGAACTAATATAACATTAGATAGTTAATATGACAACATAGATAGGCTGGCAGCATGTGCGTTTTAATCTTTCAAGCTTGAGCTTATGCTCTAGTTTCGGAAGCAGTACGTCTGGTATAACATAACATGACGCAGCATAACACAATAAGTTACATTTACTTGGTTGTTAAAACTAATAATAATAATGTTGGATCAACGGTTACCAGTATTTTAGTATTACTTTAGTATTATATTATTGGAAACATATATAACCCTTTTAAATTCTGTACATTGATAGAAAATGTCAAAAGTAAAAAGTAATATGAAACATGGAGGTAAACTAACTTTCGCAGGTCGATAATGAAGTCATGACTCATGCGACATTTTTGATCCTATGCTGCGGGTACATACGCAATCTATAACTTAAGTTGAAAACAAGTTGAAAAGTTAAGATGTAGCGGAAATTAAAAGCACCATGGATTCTTCTCAAGCCCATAAGCGCTTTCAAACCAGTATAGTATTTTATAGTCTTCTATTCTATTTCAAGCCTTATAGTATTTTATATGCCGTGTTTTAAACAAACAATCACGTAGTAGTACGACTGATAGGGTAAAATACTATCCACTAAGCCGCTTTATGAAGGAACATTTGGACGAGTACGAGTATTTGGACATAATCATGTTCAACCCGATAACCGCTTTTAAATAAGTTGTGTCAACAATATGAGTGAAATAATACCCAGGGCCGTTACCCGGATCCTAGTGGTAAACCTATTTCCCTGAAAAGGACAAAAAGTTTGGTGACAAAATGCCTTGGTGCAAAACATCCAACAAAAAATGTCAAACGGAGAGTGGCTAATGCAGATTACAGAGACATAATTTAGCTGTTTGCTTGTATTCAAACAGAAAAGGGAACATCATACAAGCCCTACTCTGATTTATTACGCGCGCAGATAAAAGATATTTCATCTAAGTAATGATTTTAGCGTGTTTGTCTGTCTGTCATCACTCTTCTGGCCAGACACTTCAGCCGATTTGGCTCCAATTTAGCACACTTGTACCCTGTACATTGTAGTGGCTTCTACGTGGTGTAATTTCAGCTCAAATTTTGCATAGTGGTACTAGGTCAAATGACATGACAAAATATCGAATAACAGTTCAATCAGCTAGTACCAATACAAAGTTTTGCATCTGCGTCTCTACTGCTGCCATTACAGCAGGTTTATTAGGTTTATTCTCAAACACATAATACCAATGTGGGAGGGATGAATGGTGAGCAGTTGATTAAATATAAATAAGTATTTGTATTTCTGTATTTCCTAGAAAAAATTCTTTCTGAGCTTTTGTTCCACAGACGTCCTTTTTAATAGGGATGAGTTTGATGTGTGCATCATAAGAAAGTTGCCTTGTGTATTAGATGTTAGACATAATGTACCTTCCAGGAAATTTTAATTATGCTTTCTTTTCGTGCTTTTCTTTACCATTACAATAATAAGTCGACAATATTTGTTGTAATAAATACATAAGCAAGTTTACGTTGTCAGCAAACCTTTCTTATAAAAGTTAGCAAATCCCCACCAGGGCAATACTCAAGAACCAGACAGAGTGTACGTCCCTTTGTGCACGCTCCAAGAAGTCCCACGAGCTGAGAATGGAAACCTAAATTTTGCATCATTGTTATCTCCTTGATGAGCTGTTCTCGATCGTCTCTTGTAGAAGACACTAAAACACAGAAAGGAAGTAAACTGCTAAAATTCTCGCAACGGAAACAAGTTGAATAATTTCCTTTGACTGTGTACGTTTTAATGCTACAACAAACAACAAAGAAGGAAGCAATAATACGAACTCCTCTACCATCTCATATTTAAGCTGAATGTGTGTATGATTTGATTGTTTGGGAGTTATTGGATATTTGATCTTCATCTCAAACGGCATGGTTTATATCTATTTTTACGTTTCATCTCACAGCACAAAAGCTTACACTTTGGCAAGAATATGTATGTACGCTAGAATTACGTACCTCATAACATGTACAAAAGAATAATGAAAATTCCCAATATGTGCAAAACATTGCCGTTTCACTGTGACACACACACTAAATGTCATGAATTGAAAAAAATGGTGTTATTGAGTTGGATAATGAAAAAAAATCGCTTCACAGTAAAATTGAAATAAACAACTTTTCAGGAGGTCTATTAAAGATACTATTATTTTATTTAGATTTTCGGATGCCTACTCAGTTTGAAACCGATAAGGAAATTTATTTCCTGTAACTTTAGTATATGTCAATGCTCCTGTTTCAAAATATAGGGACAAATCTTGACGTCTAAGGTATATACCCCTTTAATTTATATTTTGGCATGGCATTTTCTTAACAGTTAAATCTATACGGAATGGCAGACTTACCCTTCACCATTTTAACAGCAACAGTTTCCAATTCGGGATCCTGTTCGTCAATATTTCTATCTGCTGATTTAAACCAAGTTTCATCTTCCCCTCGAAATTTTAACTTTGCCTCCAATTTTCTCCTGTGGAGTTTAGCTCTTCTTACAACACCAAATGCCCCTTGTCCTATTACTTCAGCCATGGAAAGTTCGTCCCAGGAAATTTCCCATTTCTCTTTAGGAAAACCTTCATCAAATAATTTCCAGTTCGCAGAATCATCATTTAACGGAACTATCGACCAATCAGGTCCCATTTCATCACGTTCTTCCATTGACTATATATCAACCAATTAAATAAATACAATGAGAATAATTATTATTAAAACGTACATAATCAGGGTTTAAATGAAAATATTATACAATACACAAAGTTAAAATGTATAAAACAGAGTGCATGCATGCTTTTTAATTGGTGTATTATTAATGTAATTTTTAACATGTTTAGATTGATAACAATGTCTGATTAAACGACAAAATTTTCTGAAACAAGTACTTCTAAAAATATCAAAACCTCTACTAAACGTACGTAAGAATTGAATGAATGCTTGGAAAAAAGAAAGGGAATGGAAAACGAAATCTAACTGTTAATAAACCAGTATTAGTAACTGAACTACTTTTCATTTAACGTGATACGCAATTACGCCTACACGTAAAATAGCAAGGTCCATTTCATGATGCCTTGGTCAGATTAAAACCATTCAATACACAATATATACAATTACATTTGAAAACTTACGTACCAAATATGATGTTGCTAGCAATATTTTAACGAATTTTACTTTCCAAATACCTGAAAATATTGGTTACGGGCCATTTTCACGTTCCGTTTGTGAATGTATATTCGAACCCCATTACAAATAAGAATAAGAATGGCTGCAATAATGATTATTATCGTCAAGTATATTCTGGTTCCTGCATATTCTTGGGATACTTCTGCTCGGATTGCTGCAAAGTTAACAAACGCGTATTAGTAAAATTGAATTATGTAGTCTTAAGCCTTGAGCCCACGCTTTGTGGCTTTCACTTTTCGCCGAATTGTGTGCTACTCTCAGTGTATTATACTTTCTCTGTTTGCATTAAGTATGAATCTTGGAAGGTTACAGGATCACTGTTTATGGTATATATCAATGTATATGATACAGATATATCAATAACAAAACTACTGAAACTCAATTTTCTTTGCTCTCCTTGAAGATTTGGAATACAAACTGATGCCGTTTTCCAAAATTGCGTGAGAAAATATATGCCCGAGTATTTATCACGGTCTATTTATATAACATTAGTTAGTGCTACAGCAGGACCATCTCTGCTGAAATTCCGCTACGTTCCTATTTCGTATCAGAGACAATTAAAGAAACATGTATTTTAACACTCGTAGTGTTTATGAGTTTGTGGTTTAAAAAATATACATTGAAAAAACAGCGGGTTTCTCTTATATGTATAACTTGTGCAATATATTAGAAGAACAATACAATACAATGAGTTAAAATGATGGTGTTAGTGAAAGCTTAGGTGAAAGTAGATATTTTAACTTTATTTTATACAATCACTCTCTGCTACCATGTGTGAAACGAAATAAATCAACTTCCTGGTTCACGATACTGAATCTTGAATCTTATTGCTCTTTTCTCTTTACTTAGACATACTATATGCGAAAATTGCCAGTTAGTCATGACCATGACACTAATTGGTTTATGATGAAAGTTTCAATCATTTTTCCTACCATCTTGTATTGAGATTTTTTTTACTCTGTTGAGAAACTTCCTTGAAGTAAACGACCTTTTTGTGCAGTGACAAAAATATAAATAAAATATAGGTCAAATTTTTCATATCCCTGAAGTTTCTTATGATTATCCCCATCCCCCCAGAAGACAGGCTTGCTTTAATACGTTTCTATGGAAAAAAAGTTCATTTTAATATCTATATGTATATTGGTGACATGTATGTATGCATGTATATGCTAATGATTGTAACATCATCACAGTAATGAAATAACTAGAGTATAAAATTGATTGTGAATTGTGGATTTGTTTGCAGGTAGTAATTCTCATGGGAAAAATGTACATACGAAGTTACGACTACATAATGACAAGCACTGAAGTTGCCACTTTTGGCACATTGCTTGATATCAGTTACAAATATTCCATACAACATTTCGAGCGTGTCTTTAGAAAAAACCCTCTTACAATTTTGACTTTTTAATGAAAGCCGTCTTATGATTTTGTCGGAATAAAGAAAGCCGCAACTACTTTTTTTTAATTTTTAAAAAGGCCCTAACTGACGAAAGTGAGATTTTATGAAAACATCGTACTTCTATATTCATACCTAACCACATCAGTCTCGAGATTGCATGTTTCAACTTTTACCATTTGCCATATTCACTGTTTGCACAGATTATTTTATAATTTATACGACTCTGTAGACATAATTATGTTATCATTTGGTTACCACTACAAAGT
>JAHZNB010003557.1:0-10581 GCA_027744295.1 Callyntrura guangdongensis
CAAACCAAATCTATGATGCAATATTTTGAATAATAATAATAATACTAACAGTGTACTTTTTTGACGACACCGCAACAGAACCCGTGAAAAAGAAAGCAAGCGGATGTAAGTCATATAAGTAGGCGGTTACATCTGTTTGTGTATGTAAAATGTACACGAATGAGTCATATATATACAGTTTGCTTTGCTTTACCTCTGTTTTAAGACGACAACCAACCACATCTCATTAAATATTCAGGCTTGCATTTTATCGTTTTTGTCTCAGGGTTGTCTTTGCACCATTCATTTTCTGTATGCGTTTCTCCTTTCCTTATTACTTTTACGGCTGTGACGATGATGCGAATGAGAAATTGGAGAAAGTGTTTCCGCCGTTCCCCCGAGTGGAAGAAATTACGTAGGCACCGCCTCTCTGCCGGCGGAATAATAAATTGGATAGACACGGCAAAAAATCAAGGAGAAAATACAAGTATACACGGTGAGACGTGGTAGTTGTTATAACTTTGTACATGTACATTTAGCGTAGGTAGTAAAAATACTTCAGAGAGGAAGAAACACCGAAGGGGTGCCAGTTTAACCTTGCTTGTCACTGCAAAACGTCTCCTGTACTCTCCCTCCACCCAATAATGCAGTAACACACGTGTTTTTCTCAAACTCTATCTCAACGTAACCTTCAATGGCAACAGTCTCACAAGCAACTCCTGTACTCTCCCTCCACCCAATAATGCAGTAACACACGTGTTTTTCTCAAACTCTATCTCAACGTAACCTTCAATGGCAACAGTTTCACAAACACATTTTTCCTTTCAAGTTCAAAGTTCGTCTTTTGGAAAGAAAAAAATACCCTCCGTCGTCCTCTACTACCACCATCTAGCAGAAAATATTGAGGAAACTATAATCAAACTGTTTGTGGATGTATATAGCATCACGTAGTGTGTCGAATTCAAAATTTAAATAGGTAACAATGCATTTTTGGCTAATGGCATGGCATAACGCCATGTTTAACCGATAAGATAAAATAAAAAAAGAAATTCAGTCCGACTTGTCATCACTTCCTTTTCAGGCCAACAGGCGTTCAGACAGAAAAAGATCCGAGGGCTTGAGCCGATCAATGCTGGAGAGGACAGTACAATCCCTTGTTTATTTCGTAGGTCAATTGTGCACCAGCTTCCGTCCCTTTGCTTGTTGTCACTGGTAGTGGGAAAGCTTAATGCAATAAGCAGCTCGAAACAGCTTTAATAGAAACAGAGAGCGATTGGAACGTCAGTCGGTCTAACGGTACGGACGGTACAGTTTTGTAGCCAAGCAAAGTTAAACCAATATCGTTCCCTAATATCTGAGTGACCTTACCGGTGGTGGTGGTGCCCTATGATGAAGACGACGAGAAGTTATAGCCAAAAATAAAATAAAGCAATCTCGCTCAGCAAACTTATTACAATACTACGTCTTGTTCACTTCACTAGCTCATCCGTAATATTTGATTATTCCTCTCAATCATTCGATTGGTTTTTTTTTTGTCCTGGACGAGTTTCTGTCATAATCTACTTGATATACCTCCGCACCGTTGAGGGAAAAGCGAATAAAAAATGTTGTACCTTTTACTTTTTTCCCGTTTCCCTCATAGTTTGGCATGAAACTGATGGCATGACAAGGCGAGTTGATGGCAGAGATACCGGATTGGAGCGAGATGGTTTTTGCCCACTAAACGACTCTGGGTCATGTGTATTGCGAAGATGAATTCTCCTTTGGCTCTAACATAAATACTACTAGGTGATACGCTACGCTGTTTTGAATTTTTTTTCTGCGAAAGCTTTTCATTTTTAGGTGGATAAGTTATTTCACATCGTATCATTTTGGTGGTACAACAGAATCAGCAGAGCAGAGGGGCCATATTAAGTGATAGGTAGATAGCCACACTCTCACACAAACCAGCATTATTGCATTGGCCACGAAGGCCGGGCACAAAGGACAATAAAAAACAGAAAGCGACCAGTTCTCCTCGCTGTGTATATGTATATAATAGTATGGACCATGCCCTCGTAAGCCATTATCACGATAGGACTTTTGGATGTCCTTCACATTTTTTGTCTCCCTACCTCGCTGCTTGTCATTTTTCTGCTATAAGTTGGCCCACTGTCATTTTATTCTTTGTCTCCTTATAAAACATTCAGTTGCATTAGTACTTGCATGCTGTATCTCCCTGCTGCTAGTTGGCATGGCATGTCCATGATGAGCTGCAGAGCTGGAAACTCTTCCCTTTTGTAACGCAACGCGTGTACGGGGGAGTACGCTCTTGTTGAGATGCCCGGATACTCCCGTTTTCTACAACAAACCACTGCGAATGCTTTTCTGAGATTCTTGACCCCCGAAACATCCGCGCCCCATAGGTACACTCACACTCCTACATCCTCCCATTGTTCCTCCATTCATTGTGTTTCTGCCCAAATGCATGATTACTACAGCGGACGCCTGGTTTATTCACTGATACAGATATAACGAAACAGGGAATACTTCTTTATTCTCGAATCAGGGGTACACTTATGTGCGCCGTTTTTTGTTGGACGCTCACTGGGCCAATAAATTTGATGTTATGATAAGTACAGTCTCCTTCACCATCACCGCCACCACCACCAGTGATGCGACGAGTTTTTATTTGCCGTCCACTATGGAATACATTTCTCTCTCTTATTTTTTCTTTCTCTCTGTTTCCTTCTTGCCTTGCAAAAGTGACTCTAGTGCCAAGAAAATTCTGGTGCATACTCAAAAAAGATGCTTCATGACATGATAATACTTATCACTACCACCACCACTGCGGATCTAAAAACTGAAAGTGTCTCCTTATTCTACGCCATCGTCATCTTCATCATCATAAGTATATTGTAGCCACAACAGCAGCAATATCAGCCTACTGATATACGCATCACAATATTACACAAAATCCAACAACGTAAGAGAACCAGGAGGAATGTCATGTGCCTTTAGCATAATTTAACATAGCAGTGCCAACTCGACGAGGGATCTATGAATGGTTGAACAAAAAAGATACGTTTTTTGACAAAAGGAAAAAAAACGGGAAATCTGGGAACACCGACACATGCTGATGAGGATCACACGAGAGTGGAGAAAGAGGTACAGCAGTGGAACAAAGGAAAAAAAACGTTTTTCCCTTTTTCATATTCTCTGAGAGAAGATGTCGTGTCATAATTCATGGTAGTATTGTTCTTCTGATATGATTAAAGTCCTTGTTCAGCCAACAAATTTGTGATTTCAATATGTATATAATAGCGGCACCAATTTAACTGGAAGACCAGAAGCTACTGCTGCTGCTGTTATTGCATGGTAGACAATGATGCCGTGGTATATTTTAACCGCATTCCCGTTAGCTTATTTTTAATAAAATCTAAAGGATGTGAAGTGTTTGTGCATACATGCGACATTTTCATTGTTTTTGAAACCGCTTTTCATTTCTGTTACCACACCTTTACATCTGCTTTTTTCCGGTAGGAAAGAAGCGAGCAGCAGAAGGGAAAACTTTTGTAAATCGAGACATCACTCAATTTCAGAATCTTGACAGGAAAAAGATCTCAAAAGTGTGGAAAACGCTCCAACTGGTGATGACGTTCACAATTTTTTCTCAAATATTCGTGGGAACCAATTCCAAAAGAGGGAAAAAGGAGTTATGACACAGCCATACATACTTTCTCACCAACCACAAACGACTACGGATGTGGAACGGTTTTTTCCAGTGTTTTTGACGATACGATCATTGTGTGTTACTAATGCAATCTTATTGTTTCGGACAAGTGGGATGGCTATCCTGTCCTCCTAAAAAGTTTTCATATCCTCATCATTCATTCTCCTTTTTCTGGTCGAATGAAACGTTTTCTATGTACACTTCTCTTTATCTTTCATTCTTTACACTTATCTGCAGCTTTTTATGCTTTTATGAAGCCCATTTCTCTTGCGGCTTTTCTCTCCGTTGTTGGAGAAAATACGACTATTATGCGCATATTTTTTTCATTGCTTTCTACAATTTCCTTCCTAACGGTTTGTACCCTAACGGTGAATAGTTGTTTACACGCTTTGCAAAACACTAGATTTAGTTGCTCACTTTGTTTTTTTCGCGGGCGGAAACAAAAGGCGTGTCACGGGAAGAGAGAGAGAAGAGAGTCATCCGACAAACAAACACAAAAACACTCACATTTTCCAAGAATACAGGAATTTTGCATTTTGGATGATTTGAAAATTGTTTTCACTTGAAAAACAAGTTTTAAAGGAAAGTGTTTTTGGTTTGTGAACGGAAAAGGATTACTCCGACGCCGCGTCGTCTAATACCAGATGGAAGCTGATAATGAAATTTCCAGTGTACTTTTAATGTAATGAGGAAACCCTTCACTTCCGATGAACACCACCACCGCTAAAAAGTTTAAATTTGAAAACGAGCACCACACGATACCAGGAAAAAAGTAATTGAAAAGGAGCAAAATAGGAATTGCATAAAAGTTGTAGACACAATTTTACTTTAAGTTGGAGTTAGAACCATTTTTCGGTAATCTGGCTGTTTATTTAAATATTGTACGAGGGTAGGGTATTTTCCTGTATGAAATATCGTCTAATTTAAAACGATTGGATGAACGCAAAGCAAAACAGGGGAGAAACGCTTTTTAGGCAATACTTTGTCTATACTGCCATTATTTTTCCACTGTGTCATTGTATTGAATGTTCACAGGAGCGCAAGAATGTCTGTAGATTAGATGGATGAGAATCGTCCAGATAAACATTTTTAACTACTAGCGTTTGTAACATGAATGATCACATCGTTACTCTTTCGGAAGGGCTGTGTGTTGGTTGCTAGAAGAAGTAAGTAAACCAGCAAACAAACAGGAAAAGGAAAACGGTAGATAACTTTCTGCAGTTGATACATTTGTACAGGAAAGGGGTTGCTAGTTGCCAATGAAGGTACACGTGAAAAATATATTAGTAAAGGGAGCATAAATTCAAATGTAATATAAATTATGAAAATGTGTATATGATGCAGGCATTAAATATTTATGTGCACTGCTGTATATTCCTTATTATGTAGGCATGTTTATGTAAAAACATATAAAAGTGTACAGGGAGAATTTGTCTATGGAGAATTGTGAATTGCAGAAGAAAGATGAATCGTCTTTCCGAGTTTGTTTACACAGGAAAGAAAACCAGGCTGTCAGGCTTTCTTGGATTACCATTGGACTTTTCTGCTTGTGTGAGTATTTTTCAGGGAAGTGGAGAGGAAAAGCAGACTATACAAGGTTGTGTGAGATACAGTTGTTCCAAACTAAAATGTTTCATATATATGAATCAACAACTTTTGCAGGGCTTTATAACAACAAGCAAGCAAACTGCAACGGGAACGGTCAACAACATTTTTGGACGTGAATAAGCAACATCAGGAATTGGATCGTTTGTTAAAGTGAATAAAACATTGTATTTGTAGCAATTCAACAACAACAACAGCAACAACAACAAAAACCAAGCAAGCAAACTTCAAACAAAAATGGAGGACGAGAGACTATCCGGAAGATTGCGGCTACACGCGTACCTACGCAGATAGGCTCAGGGAGTCGGACAAGCGTGCAGATAAAAATTGAATACTACTTAAAAGCCTTTAGCATTTCCCCTCTATAGTCTCCCTCTTCATATACGCCGAAAAGAAAAAAAATCACGAAAATCAATGGGGTAAAAGCACCTGCAGCTGGGAACTTTCGATCTTTTTCGAAAATGGGAATGGGAACGTAGTTCAATAAAGTTTAATCTCTTCATGGCTATCACGTTCATTTACATTTATCAAAATTATCAAACTCTAAATTGTATAAACAGAATAAGGTATAGGTATAACGGCTTCCTCCCGACTCTTTGATTAAAACAGTGATGCCTATTGTACCTAAGGCCAAAAGTCCTTCTCATAACTTATGAATACACTTACGATTAGTTGTGGTGTCTCACATCAGTATCATCATTACAGTCATAAAAACAACATTGTAATAAAAGTAATACATTGTACACACCACAAATGTATGGAAAATCAGTAAAGCAAGTTTTCCTAGAATGTCATCTCCTGGCATCGTCCGGGAATGAACTTATGAAAACCGTAATAATAATATAGGACTGGCTAGCCAAAGCTTTTACCACTATATCAGGGGCCATAGAATAGTAATAAAAGATAACAGTTTCATGTAGCCAAAAGAGGCAAAGACCTCCATTTACTCCAATAAAGTTGTATCAAACAAACCGGGCCCGGGCACTGAAATACAAACCATTAGAATGAATAATACTATCACGACTTCTACTACCGAGCTTTACATTTAAAAATATTGTATTATTGAAACTGCATACTACTTTGGAACAACAATTTTTTGCATCCAATGCCATCAACTCTGAAAGTCTCCGACAATTTTCTATTGCAGTTTCAGTACAATGCAGAACGAGCTGTAAATAAAGTCCTATTTACTTTAACGTATCGTCAAAGTTATTATTATTATAAGTTATCCATATTGGAGGTTTCGCACTGACACATGATTCGTAAATATGCATATAGAAACGCGGTCATGCAACTCTATGGCATGGAATTAAACCCGTTCACAGAACGACTTGTTTCAGAAAAAGTGAAATAAGTTGTCTTCTTGGCTCACTCAGGAAGTAATAAAATCGTAGCACAACAAAGTATCTCTCTAGAAGGAAAGACCGTTTTAACATTTTAAGCATTATAATATTAACGTTGAAACAACGTGGCGCCTATTGATGGTAATAATGGAAACATTCAGTCTGGCTACTCCCATCATCATTAGATGGAGCAGTAAAATAGGCCACTGACGACGACGAAAACATGTCCTGCTTACTTTTCCATTTCCTTGAATATTCCGTTCATTATCGAAATATCTCAACAAAGGTTTTTGTCAAGATGTCGTTTACTTTACTGGTAAATAAAAATGTTCTACTGTCATTCTGAATGCATTGGGTCAAGTGAGTACGTTTTGTTTAAGAAAAGTTTGAGATAAAAAAATTACTTTTACAATAGAATTTACTCTTTTATTTGGTGTGTAGCTAAATATGCTTTTGTAAACCTTAACGCTGACGCTACATATGTAGTTGTATACCTGTATATTCAACACACTTTACCATTATTACTTTTAATTTGAACCCGTTCCCGTTCTACAAGAAACACGAAAGAGGTGCGAATAGTAAAGAACGCAAAAATACTACCTACGCATTATTGTAGAATAAAAACACTGGCAATGAGTTTATTATGTAGGTTCGTAGACCTGGTTTTGACAAACAAAAGTAGCGTTTGTGATAATGACGATGTCGCATTCTTTCTTTTCCATTATGCAATCCGTTCCTTTCTCTCTTTTGTAAAAAAATGAGCACACTACCAAGCAAAAAGCCGCCTTCTACTTAAGTTTCGGTTTACTTTTTTCTATGCACATTATCTCGAGGATATGTTCGTGTACAACATCAAATTGTACAAATGGCTATAAGTTTTGCCCTGCTGCTGCAATAAGATTAGGCAGGCACGGAGAAGAAGGAGAGCGGACTAAACTGGAATGCTTTTGGGAGTGCAGTAACTTAAAATGAAGCTAAAGTTTGTATACACATATTTGAAAGGAAAGACACGGCGCTAAACATAATGTGATGAGGACTAACATACACCATTCCGAGAAGAATTACGCTCAACTTCTTCAGTTTCAAGCGCTTTCCAGTATACTTTTTTTCTTTCTTTGGAACAATTTTCCCATGTGTTTTCCCAACATTACGGGAAAAGTAAGATAAGAAGAGAAACAAACGTACACAAGCAATCAAGGTCTTCCTCAAAAGAGGCAGTAAACAAGGGATTTCTCGAGGAAAACGATGGCGTGCCTTAGCATTCACATGAAAGGATATCATCATCCTCTTCGACTTGAACGACATTTTCTCTAGTTCAAGCCAGTTTCCTTTTTTCTCGTGAATTGGATAATATGATCCTCTCAGGATGATAGTTGCGATGATGATGAAGTTATATGTTGATGTCGTTATATATACTGACATACAACACTCAACGCTGAGGAAAAAGTGTACAGCATGGTCGTGTATGATGTCGTGTCATCACTTCTTTCGCTCATTTCTTGTTGTTTCTGCTAATGCTGCTGATTTTTTCTTCTTGCCTAGTTGCACGGTACCTAACAACACACACAAACCCCTGTAATACGGCAACGCCAGGGATGATGATGAAGTGGTGTGACAGTAGAGCTCTCATACAAACAAATATCTACATTTTTTCTTTCTATCATTCAGAGCGTACGTGATTTTTCCACTTAAACCAAACAAAAATTAACGTAACGAGAGAGAAAGGGAGAAGGGAAAACGACGAGTCAGGGAGATAAAATGAAAAAGTGCTTAACGAAGTGAAAGAAAGACACGACAGCAACAGCAAAAGTAGCATTATATGTCGATCTTTTAGGAAAAAAATAACAGGTTTATCAGGTTCATTTATATACTGAGACGTAAACGATGTTCTTTTTGTTTGTTTGTGCACCATCACCACCACCACCATTAGAGATAAAATTTCTTCATTTGGGATGTTCGTGTGCTTCATAACAGGGACAACCATTTTTTCCGACGTGTCTCTTTCCTTATTTCTCAAACTAAATGTATTTCATTCTCTTGGTCTTGGGAACCTCAACGATTTGTTGGGAAAAGCTCACTCAGTTCGTTTAACAGTGCAGTGGGAACATCCAAAAAACATCATTGTTGTTATCAACATCATCAGGGTGATGGTAGTAGTTAAGTAGCATTGTTGCCAGTGAGTTAGGTTGGCCTGCTGATTTACTATAGTAGCCAAAGTTGGCTTTCTCTCTACTACAATTTCTGCTTTGACAAGCAGAATAGGTAGGGAAAACCAGAATTGGACAGCCGAGAGAAACCAGTAAAACCCTTTAGGCCTTTCAAGGAGAAAATAAAGTAGCATTTTGTTTGCATGAATGGTCGTTTGTAAAAGGTGTATACATCTGACAGTGGAACTGATATCACGTCTTGTATCATTTGCTAAAAGCTTTTTATGTACTAGTTGGTCGGTCGGTGGTATGTGTACATATGGTATGACTAGTAAGAGTAGCGTGCTAACAGGAAACTTTCCCAGAATGCTAGACTTTTGAAAGAGAATCCAGCCGAATTTTACAGTTGATGCAGAATGAAAATTTTCTGTTATGGCTGAGAAATTACAAGGCTCGTCAGAAACCCATTCATTTGAAAATGTTGGAGTTTTAGGAAGCTCTCGCGGTAGCAGTGGATTTAAATTGGTGGTAGTAGTAGTAGTAGATATGGGCAGTCGTAAATGCAGGTATACGGTTTTATCTGGTGGTGTCGTTGAGAAATCCTAAGCCTCGTCGAGTAACAGCCATTAGTAAGCTAATTCTTCTTTACAAAATGCTGACGTTTGGGAATTTTTTCCTCCTGCTGCATGGCTAAGCCCCTTAAATGACCATTTTCTCTTGCACTTTTGTTATTGATGAAAAGTCATAAAAGATTAAATCTTTAGTAAATCACGCTACAGTGCACAAATTAGAGTCCCCGAATTACAAACGGGCACACGGATGTTGACATTACTCTTCAGTCATTGTGTTCTTACAGCCTTTTGTTGACGTATCCTTCATGATCTTTTCCCTTCCTTCCAGCTTCCCGTCTCATCATTTTCAGTCGTCTCTTTACCCTCCTCGCTTCCAATAGCGCTAGTTCACATATACGCATACCTATCTACAACAGTGGGAGTAACAATAAGAAAACGTTTTCGTAGCTGCGCACATTTCTATACACACACACCTACACTTACTCGAGTGAGAAATGACACCTCTGGCAAATGAAGACAAAATGATGATGAATGAGCAAAGAAGAAAAGTTACAAAAATTTCTTTAAAAAACGAAGGATGGAGGCAAGTCTAAAGACGCTTAGCGGCATAGACGTAGGCTCTCACAGTGCGATTAAACTCGCTAGGTTGGTTGGATGTTTCTAATGCTCGTTCAGCAACAAAAAACTCGGCATGTTATATGTTAATCATAATTCACGTCATCATCCAAATGTGCGTGATACTGATGTGTTTTTACATTTTCTCTCTGCCAATCTCCATCCCTCCCCCTTTCTCTCTAGTTGTTTGTAGGGAACATTTGCTTCCTTTTTCGTGCTTGCTGCGGCGTTCATTAGTCAAAACTGGGATGTGTGTAGCTGACAAGCAAACTGTCATGGGAAAAATCCATGTTTTACTCCGCACTGAGAGAGAACTACATAACATTACTTTTTTTTCAACATGATGATTATGATGATGAGGCCTTCATTTCATCACATGTGGTGTTGGGACGATGTTGGCGGTGGTGGTGGTAGCGTTTTACAAAAGTTTACTGTAAGGTTATGATGGTTCTTGGTGTAATTGTGTACTGCGTTCCTTTTCCTGGGAACGTACCTGTAATGCGATGGTGGGACTGAGCCGCTTTCTGTAATAATTCGGTAGAGAAATTTTCAACTTGGCAGTTATCCTCTCTCGCTCATTTTTTTCAGGTTTACTGTCAGACAACACT
>JAHZNB010003558.1:0-11768 GCA_027744295.1 Callyntrura guangdongensis
ATCACAACAGCAGGTTTTCTGATCAGACCAGGTCTAGGTATGGTAGTAGGCGACCAAAACAAGTAAAAATGCTATCTGATCGGGTGGACACTACGTTTACACACAGTCAACATATATTTTTTATGAATCTGTTAAGTGCAAACAGTCGAAACTTCCACTTTTCTTTTCTGTACGGGTGGCTAATAAAGGAGATGGTGGACTGGTGCTCAGCTTTTAAAGATGACGTTTGATTTGATTTTAAAATAGAGAAAATGTTAACCTTTCGGCACTGCTTATCAGTGCAGACGTAGACATTTGAAATGACCAAAGGAAAAAGTAATAGACTCAAGTTGATACACATACCTATGTGTATATACGTAACTGTTAACGGATAAACTAAATCTATCTGTGCATTACCGAGAACGCCTTGATGAAGGCGGTGTAGGTAAAAGTGCTTGCAATAATAAAAATAATGAAAATTTGTTGAATTTCAAGTTATGCAAAGGTAAATAGGTATACTATTTATTTATACACATGGCTGATCCCGTATATGATGATAGCAACCCCTATAATATTCTATATAAAGGTGATCCACAACGGTTGTGGGTTCAGGGTGCAATCATGTTTTTATTATGGTGTGGGTGGTCATCATCAGTTGTCATTTCACTTTTCAGATGGAGTAGATAGTGATTTTTAAAAATAAAGCATTTTGGATCGGTAGTAAGAATAAAAACGATTAAGCGCCACCATTTCAAGAAATAAGGAAGGAAGAAAGTTTCCCCTTTGCACGGGATGTATGTGTACAATAATAAACACAGAAGTCAAAATTATCGCCGTCATCATCACGGAATCATTTTCATTTGCACAAATCGGTTGATTGTTTTTTGGTCTATGTATGACTTAAATGGTAGCTGTAATGTAGGAATGCGTATACCTAGAGCTATGCATATATGAATATACCACAGGTCGTCGTTTTGTGTATCAGTAATTGAATTTGTTTGGTATATTTTTACGCATGAATTCATTATCATTATATAGATTCTATCTACCTCTAAATGGATTTCAAACATCCTTTAATGGCTAATGCAAATTAGGGAAAGTTTGTGTGAGCCAAAAATTGTTCTGTCTTGCCATCTTGCTCTGTCTGAATCCTGAAGCTCACTGACCTGTAGACAAGATCTATTCTTTTAGTTACGTCTTCGAACAAACCTGAATAAAAGATATGACTTTTGTAGTAGCACGTACTTACGTGTGTATAATATTATGTGTACACAGTACACACACATGTACACATACAAACGTTTATAATCCTACAACTGGTAAAAATGCAATATGCAATGTCTTCGATTGGGGATAGTGAAGGACTAAAATGTTTTTTTTTCTCCTTTGGTGACTTGAACACATTGTTTAGCATTACGCTTACGCATAGGACATCTTTTTACTCACGGATGATTATATTTCGTTGGTTGAGTACATTAACCCGATTACAATTTATTACGCGCGTCGCTTTTCACAACATGAGACCCTCACTTTCTTGTATGATAATGAAGATGAAAAATGACAAAAATTCAAAAAGACACGTAAACGGATATGTTGTAGGTTTTTAATAATTTATTAGGAACACCATATATTTTTCTCTTTTGGCTAGTTAATGTTCATTAAAAAATGTCAATTCTCGTCAAAAAAGCGTGGAAGAATGCACCTATTTTATTGATTTATTTATTCTATAGGTACTACCAATTACTAAAAATGTATTTTATGTGCTGTCTTTTATTTATCGTTATTCATGTACTAAAGTGTCCGTATAACTTTCAACTTTGCACTTCTAATGAGTAATACAACTAAATTTAACAGAACAGAAAATGTGCTGATAAAAAATCGCAACGTTATCTAGTGTATTTCAAATTGTCATGTGTGCATTTTTTCTTTCCTTTTTTACCGACAGCTTGTTCAACTTCCAGTCGAGCTCTTTTGGAAGCAGTAAATGAAGTTTATGAGCCAGAATGGGGAGGAAAAGAACTGCTCACTGTCAACTCACAATCAGTGGAACTGCTGTGGAACGACTTCGCTCACAGATTGGCGGAACAAGTTCTGATTCCTCTTAACACTTATCAGGTTTGTGGTGATAACGCCTCTTTTAGGGTTGTCTTTTAATATATTTTATTGGTCTCACATTAGGGATATATGCATCCCACTATTTGCCATATTTTTTTTTAGTATTTTGAGCGCATTAAATTTCTCCTTCATGTACTTCTCACAAGTACGATAATAAAGACATCAAGAAATTGTTGCATAAATTACTGTACTACAATAAATGATATAACGACACGCCGTGGTGAAGCAAAGCTAACCAGGCAGCGTGAATCTCTAGAAGCGGCCAAACGGACTTATGATGTAAGTTATTCCTCCACTGATCTATTATTCCAAGCAAACAGTTGTTGACTTTTATTACTGGCTATCATGTTATGATGAAAATAGGGAATAGGGACAAGGGGTGTTTGTGTATTTTTTATGGTTTCGTATAAAAACAAAATTTGCTCTGCTAACAACACGCAAACAAGAATAGTGTAACGATGTGTAATATATACACTGACGTAGAAAGTTATTTGTTCCATGTTGTGGTTACACTACATGCATTGTTTGTTTTCTGTGATTGTCATTTTAATTCACGGTAATCTACACGTAATTTCAATAAAATTTTGATGACCACTAAATTCGTGTGCATGATTGAATATGAATAGAATAATGACTTCAAATTACACACACGGCCAGTTGACCCTTTTCCTTTCATTTTTTTTATTTTGTACTATTCCTCTGTCTTTTGTAGGTATTGAATTCGGAATTACATGAAGAACTGCCAGCTTTGTTTAACTCAAGGATTGTGTTTTTGGTCAGCGCAATGAGTACACTTTTCGCATCAGAGCACATTTTCCACTCGGAATCTTCAAAGGTAAAAAAATACTCATAATTTTTGTAATTTATATGCCATTAGTGTATTGTTATTCCTCCAGGACAAAATTGTTGCCAAATTTGGATCACTCATAAATCACCAATTATTTGAATTTTGAATCTGCCTTCACGTATGCGTGACAAATAAAAAATGTTGGTTCACACAAGACAAGCAATTTGTATGCCCAGTAAAATGATCACCGCATTGTATCGCTTCGTCCTTAATATGCTTTGGCGCTATTATTATTGCAGAGGTAAAAAATAATAGTGAAAATGAAAGGGAGAATGAAACGAAGAATGTGAGTGTAAATATAAAACGTCTAAGCATGCGAGCATACACACGAATACCATTCGAATCGACCAACGCACAAAATGTCATTCTCCCAAGTGTTGGTTTCACTTACATCTTCTCTGCAAATCACACCATTTCAATTTTAAAAGTTGAAGCCCATTCATTAGATAATTTAATCTTAGTCTACGTCGGCCTACCAGATGAATGGCATATAGACATGAGATAGGTAGTAAAGGTAACTCGGCTTTCAGTTGGCGTTTGTCGAGGTAATTAGCATGTAAATTATAATTGGATCTTACCAGTAGTAGGTAGTCATGTGGTGCCATAAAGAAACTAGTATCCACAATAAAAGCGATATGGACTGACTGGGTAGCAAACTGAAATACTAATAAGTCTAGTAAAAACGGCGACCATCGCAAGAGAGGTTACGTAGATAACAATACATTAGCAAACCATAAATGTAACTGTTGGTGGCTGCTATGTTCGTCATACACGTTCAGTTAAAATCTTATACGATGGCCTTGGACAAATGCAATGAGCATTGCTCGCTATGTCACGCTGTATGAACAAAAAATGCATATTATCGGTTCAGTAGTTTCACTTGCTTAAATTCTTCCTTTTTCTACGTACACTTGAATGACTTTGAGATTATATATACGCAATATTATTTCTAAAATGGGTTGAAAGTGAGCAAGCTAGAACGGCAAGTTTAGAAACAAAGAGTTGTTCGTGTTCATGCGCTAATCATGAATATTCGCGTCACCCCAAGTTATTACTATATTTTTCCTTTCTCTCCACACACACTCTGCCAATAAGATGGTTTCCCTGATTGTTTTTTCTTTTATATTTGTTACATTTACTTGCAGTTCTTGAACTTTTAAATAGAGATAAAAAAAATTCTGTACGTGACTAAAAGTGGTTGTGACCAAAGAGGGTATACACGTACACACAGCTGCAAGTTGGGGGTTGAAATAATGGCATTGAAAACTTTAATACCTATCGGTAATATGGGAATGAAGTCAGACAGGATATTCAGGAAGACAAATAATATTATTATCATGGGAAAAGGTAGTTAGCGTCAGAAACTCTACATCCACAACCACAACGTGCGTGGTACTTGCTCACTTTTTGCAATCTAAATTGGTAACATTATCTACCTCTACAACAAAACTACCAGGAGATGAATCATACCAGTAATCAAAA
Source organism: Callyntrura guangdongensis (assembly GCA_027744295.1). NCBI lineage: Eukaryota > Metazoa > Arthropoda > Collembola > Entomobryomorpha > Paronellidae > Callyntrura > Callyntrura guangdongensis. The sequence goes on from JAHZNB010003558.1 coordinate 4,424, forward strand.
TAGGAAATGCATATACGGTTGACACTGCGCTAGAAAAGCAGATGTGTTACTTGCTCATTGCAGGGTTGTACTTATACTGCGCCTCAACAGCAGCAACCCAAACTGTCTTCATGTAGGACGTTGAGAATGTTTATAAAGTGTAAAAAAATAATGAACTGGTCGTTACTAATTTTATTGAAATAAAAAACACGTAAAGCTGTTGATGATAGTATAAAAAAAGACAATGGAGTGTGTCTGTCTGGCTGGCAGTCAGTAGTAGTGGCAGTGGCAATAACAGACATTTTTCTATTTTGATGGCATAAAAGCTTGAGACTGTACTCATCATGAAGTGAAAAAAAAACTTGTGAATTGTACATCCTTCTTTTTGCTGGCTAGCTAAACAAAACAATAGACCAATTGCCAGAGTCTTTGGGTGGCTGCTACTGCTGCTGCCACACCAGCCGCCATCCTCTACTTACTTCTACTTCTACTAACTACTGATAAATAAAAATTCTAGCACTGAATTCATAACATTCTCTCTCGTTGCAATGTGTTATTATTAATGGTTGAACTTCGCCTTCGCCCATAATTCATGTCCTCTGGGAGCCAATATTAATGGCAGCCACAGGAGAAGTAAAAAGAAACGCTGTTATTCAGCACGGCTCTGATGCTTCCAGTAAAAATCGAAAAATTATGGATAGCTTTTTAGCTCACTTTAATAATACCGTTTATGCATGAGTGATATATTTACACATCTAAAACATACAGCTCACTCATGGACTCATGTGCTGGCTGTGAATTATTTTAAGGTTAAAATTTCAAGGTTAAAAATAAATACCACTCATGAATTTTTAACTACAAGAACATCGCGCATGTTTACTAGAAGAGTGTATAATATATAAAAAAATATATATTATTATACCTAATAAGCAGTGAAAATAGGATGAGGGCTCACATGTAAAACTTTAAAATGAAACATTGAAGTACAAAATGTTTTATAACATGTTTTGGTGTGTGTGTGTGTGTATGCGTGCTGTTTACAAAGTAGGCACGTAATAGGTGTATACATAATAATAATAAATAATACAATACATACAATAGATAACATGTTTTTCCTGACTACGTGATAGATGCAGTGATCTATCATGTTATATATTATTGTTCGTTTGGGAGTGGGCGTTATGTACTTTTTGACTTCCTTCTTGAGTCTGAAGATTTTTTTTTTGAAAGGGTGGAATGAATCTGTACATGAATTATTGTTTTCGTGCAGGGAAATGAAACATTTTTCGAAACACGTATATTAGACCGTAATACAAATACCTTCTCGTTTTAAAAGCCAGCAGACACAGAGAAGGGCTCAATACAATGTCGATAATAATTGTACTCTTGCTTTCAGTGATCAAAGTATCAAAAGGCTAAAAAGAACCGCATTACCGCACCACACACCTATTATGTCATGTAATATGCATGAAGTGTGGCGACCTTAATAATGAATGAGTCTTGCCATTTTCAAAATAGACAGCATTGCTACAAGAAACAACAGGCAAAAATAATTGAATGTTACGTTACGTCGAAATCAATGTTATCAAGTTTTTTTAAGTATTGCATCCTCGATTTGTTCACGTATATTTAGTAAACAAAGATTATATGCTTATTATTATACTTGTAAAATCATGAATGAACGTGAGTTTGTTTTTATTTTAAGGTGTTCACCGAGTTGGAAAGTATTGTGGAAAAACTAGCCAAGGAAGCAGGAAAAGGGACAATGAACTATAAGGTGCCTTCCAATGCCGTACTCAATAACACATCGGACTCACCGAAAGATGGTAATGATGATGATGAAAGTCCTCCTAGCTCTAGCTCCGCATGAGTTTTACTTTGAAACTGCTTTTTGCGTTTTCTTTCTTTTTTTCCGATTTATCTATTTTTATCCATTTGCTTTAAATTTTTTTGTTGTATTTCTTTTAAATTTTACGAGATGTTTCATTGAATGATTACTTCATCGTCTATCATTTGTCACTTTTGTCGGTATTTTTTCTTACTGCCTTGCAGTGCTTTTTTGTGATTTTAGCTTACACGGCTCATTTTTTAGACAATATAGAGGACATGAACTTGAAAACCTACATGCCCACTTCTCTGTTAAGCTATTATGCAGTAACTGTTACCTGCGACTTACACAACAATAATAGTCTAGTTTATAAAATACAATTTCAAGGTAGTAATATTAAGACTCTGATGACTTATCATTATGAATATACCTAAGCTCTTGTGATAGTAATGATATATACCTAACGGCAAAAGGTTGATTTTATCCGGAAGATCACAGTTATCAATTTATCACGCCTAAATAACAACCACTGCCGGTAGGCAATGCCGCCCAATGTATCATATTTTCAATGTGAATCGCCCATTGCATATTATGATGCGCAGTGTTACAGAAAGCTTTTCATTGAAAAATATTATTACTTTGGTATGTAGTGGCATGCAGGAGTGGTGTTGTGACAATGACATTCCATAAGGTTCTGCGTTAGGATTTTGTTATTAATTGGGAAGCCATACATCAGCTTAAAAGTAGCTTGAAAGAAACCTTTAATGATGGTTATTGTGTTTTGGTGTTCGTTTTTTGTCTTATTTAATCAGAATTAATATACATAGTGTTATTCTACATGTTAGTCTACACACGAGTAGTTTCAAAAGTTTCTAATCATAATTTACACAGACCGTACTTTAGGCTACACAATATGACATTGGAATTCGACTACACCATATTGGTAAAAATGATTTGTGGGGTACAGGAAGTTTCTGCTGAAGTAGCAAATTTGATTCAAAATGATTTTGTTTTTCGAGAAAGCTAAGAAATATGTAAGTGATAAAAATATATAAAGGGGTGATTTATTCTTGTAAAAACTCTAACAGCCCCTTCTTAAACGTATCCCATTATGCCATACTATGCATTTGTGTATTCTAAAGAAATATTCCATTCTACAAATACATATTTTAGAATTTTAGAATGTCAGTTTTGTATTCAATTTTGATAATATTTGGACTCGTACCATGCAGGACTGGCTTCTACTTCAAAATAAATGCACACATTTTCTAACATTTACCTGTTTCCTTATTTTACCATGTCCTAAAATTAAGCTATATGAAACATATTAACCGTGCATGCATCATCTTCAAAAGATGATTAAAAACAGTTTAACAAAAATAAAAAATTGTAGCCTGATATTCAACATTATTATAATTTATTCGATAGAAATACGGTAGTAAAAAGAGGACGCGTTACTTTAATTGTAGTATACATATTTATACATACACACTAATTTAAATGGTATTGAAAGCCAATCAAAATGTAATACTGAACGTGACCAACTAACAATTTGCATGATTTTGGTTTTCGGTTTTCTGAATGATGATGGATTTCGACCAGTAGCCACAAATGGAAATGTGTCGCCAGTTAGTAAAACAAGTTCAAATCCATCAACTCCAGTAACACCTACTTCACCTGTGTCAAAATTATCAATGGAGGAGAATGGCAGCATAACCTCTAATGGCGTACCCAAATCCAATGGCTCTGCTATTAAACCTGATACTAACACGGAGATCAAATCGGACAAGGGTAATGACACTGAAAAAAGTAATACAATCATTAACGTAAAGCCGTCATCCACTGACGACACCCATCATGAACTATTGACACCTCCTGTCTTTAGTAATACTAGTAGTAGTTGTTGTAATATTATTAGCGGTATTGACCATATTAATCCTGTAACGCAAAAACCTAAACCAACCTCGCCTTGTCCCCTGTTACACGCAGCTCAACAACAAGCCGTAAATGGAGTAGATACTGCTGCCGCAGCTAATCAAATGAATGCAGATTCGGCTAACCCTGTAATCACACCCTCGACTCCCTCTGCTTTGTCCGATTCCTCCACCACCACCCCAGCTGCTAATGAGGTTGAAGCTAGTAATGATAAACCTAAAGTATCCCTTCCCACTGTAAATGGAACAAATGAGCTGAACAAAGATGGAGCTAATAAGGCAACTTCACCTTCATCCCCGGAGAGGGAAGAGCCAGGTACATTTTTCTTTACTTACACACATTCATTACAATGCAGTACAGCAATAGAAATATAACCTGTAGGAACAATTCATGTCAATCTACCTAGATTTATACCTATTTCTGCACATGTACATACATACCTACATTTATACTTTTTCAAATCTCTTCAACTGATTAGATTTTTATTTCAACTTTCAATCAAGTTTGCTGTAAATAGCAGTATAACTTTTGTTGTTGTAGACACTTCACCTCCTTGCTTTGACTCTGCTCCTTCCATTTTTTATACATATCATAACTACTAGTTAACTTATTCCCGTTTTGCTAAAAAAAAGTAACGTGTGTCACGTTCAACATACAGCATTTATACAAACTAAGTAACTGACCGGTTAGGTACAATTGCTACAAACTCTTTGGAGACTACTACTACTACTACTGACACGGACATGCAAACTAGGGCTATAGAGACACAACAAGCTGAACAAGACAACTTGACAAGCAGAGAGCGTGATGATGGTGACACTGTGCAGATGGACAAAGATAGCAAGCAGAACGAGAACAATGACCATGCTAATAATAGCGAGATAACTAAAAGTGAAATGAAAATGAGGGTCATAGCTAAATCTTGTGCTGATGATGAAAAGGCTCAGCAGCAGGACATTAACAGCAATAACGTTGAATCAGAATCGAAAAAACGAAAACATTTACAGAAAGGAAATGATGAAAATAATAACAATATTCATGACAAAGGTGTTGACGTAGCTGGTGTTGAGCCGACGAAACCATTGCATGGCATTTTGAGCACATCAAAGAACAAACTGGGGAATGGAAGGATGGAGTCCCCAGAGAGTGACCGACCAGTACCTGCTAATGCTTCCGAAGAGGAACCTGGTAAGATCCCTTTCAAAGAGAGCCGAGAGATCCCTTAACACAATGAATGCGTCACACGTTTTCCAACAGTCGAGTCTCGTTGCTTCGAAATCGTAAAGTTGTGAATAAAGTACAGGCAGTCATCGCTCTTATATTTTGTCAAACCAAACATTATTTTAAAAGAATATTTTTAAAATGTTCAATTGCTCAAGTTCCTTGTATGAATTATGTAGACAAATAACCCATCGTGTGCCCTTGAATATAATATATGCAGTGTTTGTGCTTAAAATTTGTGACAATTATTTAGAGTAAGAGCACGCATACATGCACGCTTTTTTCTGGTTTTTTAAAAAAAATTCTACACAATCTCTATCTGTGTGTGTGTTAAAATTCGAGTGAACGAATTCACTGTTTTATATTGGTCACTCTTTTGGTTTGATTCTGATTTGTTTTATATTCATTGTTTGACGTTTGGACAACGGATGATGACTAATATTACATTTAAAATTCGAGTGAACGAATTCACTGTTTTATATTGGTCACTCTTTTGGTTTGATTCTGATTTGTTTTATATTCATTGTTTGACGTTTGGACAACGGATGATGACTAATATTACTAAAATTACTGAAATCGAATTACTATATAAGTACAACATTGTGTGTGCTTACAGCCACTATGGCCGAGAAAAAAATCATTGAAGGGAAGACGATGAAAGCAACTTTTCAAAAGTAGTCTACAATTTGATGTGCGTTTGTTTTCGTAGGCGTTTTGTATCGCGTGAGAGCAACGTATCGCTACCAAAAAGAGGGTGTTGATGAGCTGTCTTTTGAAGCTGGAGAAATCGTTCGAGTTGTTGAGTATGACGACCCTGAGGAGCAGGTAAATTGTAGTTTTTAGGCTGGTTGGTGGTTTTCAAAAATGAATCCCTGAGAAGCCGATATAATTCATATTACTAAATTCTCAATCAAAGTAATAAACGAAACCCTAAGAGTCCTTGCTTTCATAAATTGATGTGAACGGATGAAGTATTTGGAGTGAAATTTTTTTCACCATTCCCAAATCAAAAATTGTAAANATGTGAACGGATGAAGTATTTGGAGTGAAATTTTTTTCACCATTCCCAAATCAAAAATTGTAAATACATTGAGTGAAGTTAAAACTTGTGCTGCAGAATATGTGTACACTTTAATTTCTTTGTTTTTTTTCTTTTAGGAGGAAGGGTGGCTAATGGGAATTAAAGAGAATGGAGAAAAGGGAATGTTCCCAGCTAACTTCACTCGACCACTATAGACCAATGTAATCCTAACCTAAATGTAATTTATCTGTAAATATTTCGAAAAAGACGCAAGTCTTCAACTTGTTTTCTGAAGTGAATGTTCCCAGCTAACTTCACTCGACCACTATAGACCAATGTAATCCTAACCTAAATGTAATTTATCTGTAAATATTTCGAAAGAGACGCAAGTCTTCATCTTGTTTTCTGAAGTGTACTTAACAAGATATGATTGGGATTAAGTTAAATATATACATCGGTATAATATATTTAAATGGCATCATCGAAAACGGTACGTAATCAATTTCTAATACGCAAATATAATGTGTAAACTGATGCCAATTAACTTATAGTTTTTAAAGCTAACACTTCTTTGGATTTCCAACTTTCCTGTCCCCTATTTGTAACACCAAATCAATACAGCATAAAACAAAACTCCTTTTCAGAGGTGCATGGTGCAATAGTTTTGAACCCTAAGAATACTTGAATTTATATAAATAAATGATTTAAATGTTGCGTATGATATGTCGGTGTGTCAATTTCGATTCAGTTTAAAATTAATGGAAGAAAGCTTGATTTTTAGTAAAAACAAAGAGCTATGATGCAGTTTAAGTCACCATTCAGAACCGGAACGGAACGCTTCGAAATGGGTGAGAATTTCCAATGTCATTGATGAATCTTTTAAGGTTTAAATGTTAAAGAACGAATGGAGCGGAATGCAGAATATTTAAATGAATTGTTATTAGTGCATAAATAATTTGTAATTATTATTACTCCTGTACATTGCATTAAAGACAAGGTGAAAATGCCGAATAAATAACGGATTTCATCGTGTGTGAAAGAATTATATTTAGACAACTGAATCATCTACTACTTGTGGTGGACTATGATCGTTAAAAGTTTTTACGCGAACTAAAACCTGAAAAATATGTACAAATCTGTGCCTTTGAAGAAATGTACTTAAACTAAACAATGAAATGTAGTTAAATTAAGTAGATTCACCTCTATACTTCGATTTAGGCATTTAAAAAGATATGCATAAATTTCGATTCTAGTTTATAAATTTACCTCAAGTTAATATGCATTGATTCATTAATGTTTCATAAATACATGTTAGTTTATTTTGCAAGAAAGAAGCTATGAAATGTCTATGAATTTTTAAC
>JAHZNB010003559.1:0-15686 GCA_027744295.1 Callyntrura guangdongensis
ATTTTTTTACAATATTGTATATTCTAATCTCTCCCTTTGATCTTGTTTGAGTGGATGAAGCAAATGAATATTTGTAATAGCATGATCTACTTTTAGTAGTGATTTTTTTTGTCATAGAGTGTTTTTTTGTTCTGCACAATTTCGTTGATCTCTTTTCCATTTCGGAGTCTGAGTCACTTCTTGTCCACCACAACATTGGCGTTTGCAGTGTTGCAATATGCTGAATGCAGGATGAGAAATTGAAGAGTTTTTATATGGTATCAGTTTGATCGCTGACGACGACCAGACTAGATGCACTCATCCTTTTCCTGAATCAACTGACCATTTCTCATCTCTCTCTCTCTCTGCTAAACAGAAACAGCTCATTGTACGTCTGATATACTGCCAATAGAAGAGAATGAATTGAGATGAAAGGTGGAACTTTTGTCTTTTTTACAGATGATAATAATCGACCTGTTAAGAAGGTTGATGAGTGGTGCACGGATTTTTCCTTGCTTCTCTCTCTCTCTCTCTTTGTATATCTTGTATGCCTTTTCTACACATAGTATTCACAATAGATGCATAATTACGTGCAAACTAGAGCTGCAGTTATTGTAGTAGTATGCATGAAGATTGCTTCTATAACTGTATGTATCTTAAAGGAACCATACTTAAACAGTAAAAATAAGATAACAATACACATGCATTACTAGTGGTGGTGTTAAATGAGTGACTGAAAGCTTGAGTTTCAATATTTTTCTTCGAGATAACGATTTATAATTCCAATACGTCTACTGCTGCTGTGTTGCTGCTGCTGCGTTGCATACAGCTCTTTGCTTTAGCCTTGGGTCAAATAACGAGAGAAGAGCTCTCTTCACGGTGAAAAAAAAAATTCATTTACAAAAAACGGTCACTTCATTTACCACAAGTCATTCAGCCCTGTCACTTTTCCCAACATCATTGTACCATTAAGGAGCTCCAAACCAGCAGCAGCACCCACACCAAACTTTACTTGCGCACATTGTTAATGATATTTCACACTATGAACATAAGTTATACCAAACAAATACATAAAATACACCATATTATGTTGACTTGATGCTCATATATACCTATTCAAGCATGGAACCTGGTCAGGGAAGAAAGAGTGAAAACTTTGTTTAACGCAAAACATGATGGATTTGAGACAGCAAAAATGGTGAGACCACAGGTAGTAATGGCACATATCAACTTCGCCAAAGTGATGGATATGAAGCATAAATGTCATGGTGTGCATGTACAAAAGTCCAATTGGAATGGCAAGTTTTTAAAGAAAAACTTACCATGAAATGTATCCTTTATTTATATACTATTCTTTGTGGTTTAAAACGCACAGCAGCCCATTGTACCACGCCATCTTAAAGAAAAATAGCTGGTAAGTAAGCGCACTTTATTTTTCACAGCACGAAAGAGAGTCAAAGTCAAAAAAACTTTTCTCTTTCCCAAAATCTGATAGAAAATGGAATATTGATACTGTTTTATGGCGCTGTCACTGCAGGAAATTCAATAAAAACTTCACCTTAAAAAACTTTTTCAGAAAAACAATTTCACGATGTGCCCGTTCAGCAACAAGGATTCATATTTACTTAACTTTATCAGCACTCCTTGCAAACGTGAACTTATGGTCAACGGCACGTTTTAAAGGTGAAAATGAGAAATATATAAATGTGCAGTCAAGTGAGTCAAGCTCAATCCAAGATGCACATGATCACGATAATAATGATGAGCAGACATGAATCATCACGAACTCACTTTTAAACCCAAATAATACACTGTACAGGAGGAGATAATCCACAAAATAGAATAACGCAACTGTACTCCTGTTGTCGACTACTTCTTCTTTTTTCTTCTACTCCGAATATATGTCTACTTTTTTTCTCAATCACCACCACCCCACACATCATCTCTCAAACAAACCCAGCAGTTACAGGGGTAGGAGGTAGTGCAAACGTTGCAATTTTCACTTCACCCTCAGTCTAATATTATTAGGTATTTAGAAGAATGAATCTTATGATTACTAACTAATATTACTATTAAATTTCGCTTCTGGTCATGTATTTTTTCGAATAGGGATGAAGATGATAGGCTTTAGGTATCTGTTATGTAAAAAAAATGCAATTTATTATACCATGCATGCTTTTACTTGTACGTCGTACGTAAAAAACGAACCTTCCAGTCATCTCGTCAACAAAAATAATGTATAACTTTCCTCTCTCTCTCTCTCTTTCTCTTCTCTCATCTGCATACTCTTCAATCCAACACTACCGCTCTCCTTCTGATTATGAGTCCGTTTTGTCAGTAGCTGAGAGGTTAATTATACCTCATCACCAATTGCACCACTGATTACTGACGAACGGGTGATTGGACCGAGGGATAATGAAAATGTATATTTTTCGTGGCATTGCACTACATACCATTAATTCTCGCACATCACTTATACCACTACCGACGAAGACGAAGATACCGAGACGTTGATCAGAGTACACTGTTCTTTCTTTATTCCTTGGCTCTATTGTCTATATATACGCTCTCAAAATCTAACTAGCGAGACGCTCTTTCCTTGTCAGGGTTGCATTGCATGTTGCGTGTGTCTGCATGATGATGTGTAAAAAAGTTTCTGCGTACACGACCAAGGAATTTTTTCGGCCTGAAGGGAATTCTATTAATTTGCAATAGACACCGTTTCTCGTCCACCACCATTACCAAACCAGCGTATTGTGGCCATTGTGGGCATACCCAGATTTTTAAAGGGATGACGTAGGTACATGTTTTATGAATAATACGCAAACATTGAACATTGATTCCTTTTAAATTGACTCGTTCTTTGCTAGTGGAGTGAGTTGCCCACCCGATTAAAACCTTGATTTATAGTTCCTTTGCATATGTACGTACGAATGTATTTAGGTATGTGTGTACCATTCCCAATGAAATGACAGTGACCCCTCTCTCATGACGACGACGACGGTGCTGTTAAAGTGAGCTTTCCACAAGATAATGGTAAGCGTCACTTCACAGACAGGTCACAGTAGCAGTAAGTAACAGAAACTTCGGCACTCTGTACAGAGAGTAAAAACAATTGTTCACAGTTTTTATTTATTGCAATCACTCTTCAAAAGTAATGCTCACAAATGGACTTATAATGCCCATCAGTCAGTGACGAATGGGTTGTTTAAATATTAAATCAAATATAAACGCTTGCAAACAACTAACTGCACTTTGTCTAAAGCCTAATAGCAGCAAATACATTGTGGATGGATGGAATTGTCGAAATGAACGAAACTGGGCACGATTATTATATTATAACCAACAAGCAACAACAGCAACGACAATAAGAAACTTTCTGCAGGTGAGCATGCATATAAAATGGTGGCATATAAGGGTCCTCACCTCTCCTCTCACTCGTCCATTCATTCTTTATCATTCCATGCATAAGTAATCACCAATCGAAATATAAAAAAACGAAAAAGCATAAAGATGAGGGTACAGATAGATCTACGGAGAGAGAGAGGAGAGATGTTTTGAATAGCTGTAGAGTAACAGCAGCAGCCGAGAGTAATACGGTGGTGCTGGTGGTAGTAGTAGTAGCTCTTCACTTGACCATTTTGCGTTTGTGTCTTTTTATTTATTTTCTTCTGAAGATGATACTATGATGTTGTTGTCTTGTGCGTGTTAAGTGTGTACATAAGAGAAACGTTTAAGTATGTGCATTATCAAAGGAATGAAAATAAATAAATAATTTTATGTTTGCTTTTTATCTCTTTCTCTCTCTCTCCTTTCCTATCTCTTTGGTTTAGTAATACCTTTGCAGTAATGGGAAGACAAGTAATAACAGTAAGTAAGTAGAATTGAGTGATGTAAGAGAAAAAGGTTAAACTATGTTGTTTTTACCCGGTTGTTTAGTCGCTTTGCTTCTATGAGAGAATTACAATGAACCTTTCTCTCTGCTTATTATAAGCTTCTCCCTGCTTTTTTACTGGTAGCAGAAATGAAATTGCGCACTCTCTCTCCTTACTCACTTGTTCACTCACATGGTTTACATAGCACTTATGATAATGATTCTCTTCATCATCATAAAAGTTATTGTTTCTGATAAAATATTTTTCACCGTACCCACACGGTCATACACAACACACAGCACAAACATTTTTTACATATTAGCGCGAGAAATAATGAGAATGTGAAATAAACATAAAAAAGTATTGCCAAATTAATAAATACTGATACAATATTTGTTTTTTTGTATTATAAACGTTATCTATAAACTTCCGTGCTCCTCTCCACCCTGTTTTCTCTTTCCCTGAGTTTGTAGAACAACCTCGATTCCATCTTTTACAGGGCTGGATTTATTATGTACCTATGTATGTAGGTACGTATTTTTTACAACCACCTAGATACTTGTTAGGTTTCAAAACTAGCTAAAATGAACTCAAAATATCAGCACAACCGCAGCTTGATATTTTAAAGAGAGGGAATACTAAGGTGAATCGATGCGTATCATCATGATGACTATGACCGTGTGTTTGTCCCATCTATATCCCCCTCCCTCTCTCTCTCTCTGTCTGTGACACAAAAGTCACCCAAGGTGTACACCTCCCTTTTTGAGGTAAATACGAAAAATGTGTTTGGTACAGGCGCGTTTGCTGATACTTACAAACATGATAGTTTATGCTGTCGCCTGTCAGAATATTTTTAAGGAGCAGTTTTTACAACCAATATTGAATATTTGCTAATAAATGAAAATACTGCACAGCTCTTTCTTTCTGACAGCATCATAACATTACGGCAACAGCAGCAGTAGCGACACAAAACAGCCTCCAAAATAAAAGCAGAACGCGTCATGTTACCTATATTTTTCTATAAATTACTCTTACCTATGCAGACGACCGAACAGGTAGTTTTCGTGAATGTGTCGGTCTCTGTGGCAGACTGTATTCCTGTAGAGATGCATCGCCAAGTCACAATATTATATCTTGCACGGTTTACAATAACAGGCTGCCAGACATATAAAGTTTTACCCAACAAAGATGACAACTCTATATGCAATATTGTATTTTCATAACAATATTTCCAATAATAAAAATAAGATGGGTTGAACAATAGAAGAAGGAGCAGTCGGTAGCGCCAAGCATCCCAACGGTGAAAATGGATGATAATTTGGAGATGTGGAATAACTCTTTTGTATATAATGACTATATTATTCTCGCCGAGCTGTTGTTGCTGTTTACTGTCAACGTTATAGCTTTTCTTGCTGACCTTCTTTATTAGTAATAAAAAGTTGCATTTTCTGCACATAACATGTTAACTTCATTAGTCTGGGTTGTAGCTGATGAAATTGCCTTTTTGTTTGTAGATAACAGTCTGTGCATATAAATACAGGTAGATATTTATTCATTCATAAAAGACGATCTGTTATTCTTCTCTCTTATACTGCTGACACTGAATGGGTTTTTTTCTGATGCTGTGAAATGATCTCTCTCACCTCGTAGCACACAAAAGTCTCAAAAGTGACTTTTAAAGTTACAATAAATGACGCAAAGTGAACTGTTTTAGGCTGGCAGAAAAAAACTTAACATTTTCTTACGTTCACGTGTAATATATTCAAAAATACAGAAACTGCGATAATATTAGAGGAGCACTTGTTGTTATTATTCATATCATCTGCATTGTATTCTGTTCTGCGACGACGCTCTGCTGAACTAAATGCATTGTAAAAGAGTGAAAGAACAGGATGACATTTGAGAAATATTATTTAATGTTGCTTGGCCAGGTTATAAAGTCGAAGGGGGAAAATGGCGGACGGTTTTATTACCCATGTAATGATCGTTTTTCACATAAAATGTAGAAACAGGACTCTTTTCAGTTTGAAGTAAGATATAAAAATGGTTTTTTATATTAATCGACACTGCATACGTACTATATTCCATGTAGAAATTCAAAAAACTCCGCGCACAAAATTGTTCTCTGCTCTTTATATTATTTTATGTTTTTATTGCAAATTATGTTGATATTCTGGCTGACGACAGTAAGTTATTTAGCGTTGTTATTATTGACATTTTGTTTGCTGTTTTGGTGTCAAAATATAAAAAAAAAACTTTCAGCATTGTTGATAATTCTCTTTGTACTGAAGATGTAGGACAATTTGACTTTGATATAGATCGATGTAATCAGTGTTGTCTATATGGCATGATAGATTCAATTTAATGGTATTTTTGTGTTGTTTTAAAATCGGAGCCTAAATAAAAAACCTAATTATGCAGTTTTAGCAACACTGCCGCTTGCATTTCATTTCACTTGCATATAGAAATGAAATGACCACCTGCTAGAACGGGCGAAGAAAGATCCTGCACCACTATTCACTACTTTTATTCGACTACAAAGTTAAGAACATGGTTATTCATACCTTTCTGTTGATAGAATCTTTTAGAGCGTAGGTACTTTTTGTATTCTTCTGTAACAAAACAGTCTACTTTGATATGAATAGCAATATTTAAACTCCTAATCAAAACATATTTGCATAGCTAATAACTGCTAAATATTGAAAAGTTGCCTTTCGTTCGTTAAGTATGTGCATGGCATAAAATATTATAAATGGTTTTTGTCTTCAGTCCGAAACAAACAATGGTAATATTTTATGCCGCAAAAACATGTTGATCATGATCACAAATCTTCATTGATGCAGCTAGACGTGAAATGTTTCACCTTCGCATTTTACCCTCTGCACTCCCGTCGTCATTGGGCCGGCGATGGGATACCTGTAGCGGCGTTTTTCACACTCGCACCAGCTCAAAACATATGCAAACAACTATAATTTTATGTATGTGTGTGTGTGTTGTCTAAACAAAAACATGCACCGCTTTCGTTTCACCGTTGCGCGCGGTACGAGGCAAAAGAACATACCGTACACCTTTCAATTCGATTAATTACCAATGTGTATGCTTCTGTTTTTCATCGGGCACTCTTTTTGTTCCTCCATTTTATTTTCATTTCTTTTTGCTACAATTAATTTTTACGTTGAATTGCAAAATCTGGGGCATTTTGAGATGGATGTGTAAAGGCAAAAATTGAAATGTTTCAAAATCAGCAGATTCATTGGTCACATATTCGCACTTAACATTTCAAAGAACTTTGGTGTTATCATCAGATAAAAGTTCTTCTATTTCAAACAACACTTTCTATTGTTTCATGATTTTTACAAGAGACCACCATGCAATTATGCACGGTGATTGATGCAGACAAAGCAAGCAAACAACCAATAAATAAGGCAAGAATGAATTTAAAATGGAGTCATTGAACAAGCATTAACTCTGGTTTTTTGTATCATTGAGTCTCTCTGTAAAGAAAAATCTGGTGTTCTCATCATCATCATCACCTTAAAAGTCTTAAAACGTCAAAGGTGCCAACTGAAAACACTTTCGATTCACGTTCATCATCACGATAGGCAAGGTTGATTACCTTAAGCTAGCACGTATTGTATGGAAAAATCTAACTCGGGAATTAATATGAAGTCCAGGGAATGGTATCGGTATGAATAATGAATAATAAATACCACCTCTTTTGTCGCTACGCTTGAATCATTTTCTCCCGTTATGGCCATGCATTTCACTTGGCTAGCTGATAGCTTTGGGATAAACCACAGTCTGTTTTGTTAAATACAATTCCCTAAAAATGATAATCCATTATATTCGATTTTGATGCTTTTCCAGCAACCGTGGTCAATAGGCCTCCATAGAAAATTTAAAAAAAACGACATTTACAAAAGCGGGCTTGCCCACCAAACAAGTATGCCATGCACGTCCCTTGATTGTTTGGCCGATACGCCTTGTCGATCGAATTTGTTAAAAAATTATAGAGATTTGGATGATGAATTAAGATAATAGAAACAAGGCGAGTGGAATTCTTGCTTCTAAGATAATACTTGAAAGATTTGCTCGGCTCATCTGTTTCTGCACTTTTTTACAATCTCTTAATCTAACTTCATCATTTTGTTGTACATGCTCAACCTTATTAATTGGTTTGTTTAAAAAACTCTCGTAGAATTCTCAAAATGAACACATAACAAGCTTGGTAACAAAAAAGTCAATCAAAAATTCTGTTGTGGGGTACCCGAAGGGACCAACTGGTACTGTACGACGAGCTGATGTACATTGGAAATCACATTCAATGAAATCAAGCAAATGGAATTCTACCCAATAAAATGGTATGCTATGCTTGTTGTCTTTCCGTCATTAGATGATGGAACGTACGACAAGGCAATCGAATCGAATGGCTGATACGAGAGTACATACGTATCGACGACGATGATGATAGTGGTTAAGTTCGTAGTAATTTATGCTGAATGTTGGCATTTTATCCGAGAACGGAAAAATGAAGATTTGTAAGTACAACTTGTCAAGGAGGGAGGACACAGCGCCAATCTGATGACAATCACACATCAAGAAAACCAGGCAGAAGCAGGCGGTCGGCAGAAATAAAGTAATTTTTCATAATGTAGCATTCTTCAGTTGTTTGAACTGACAAAACCTTATGCATGTAAGAGATGAACCTCGTAAATCTTTTAACTTTTTCGGCATTCCTCGGATCCCCTTGCAGCGCAAACAAATTTCTCTCTCTTTTTGTCGCTAGCTTGATCACAAAGATTCTTGTTACGATAATTTTTTAATAATAGCTACGGAGCAAATAGCAATAGCAGTTTGATATTTGCAGCTACTTCATCTTGTGAGGTAAATTGGTAATTTGCTCATCAAAGTTTGACCACAACAGGATTACTTTGGAATTCCTTCTCAGAAATCTCGACACCCTGCCGAGTGCTACTCCAATTATAAGCACACTTAACAACAAAAGAGCGATTAGTTAGGAAGAATGAGTTAAATGCCGGCGGTAATTCTTGAATTTCAAATAGGTACGTATATTTACGGCCAAATTGACCACAGTACGTAGTTCTCTTTTAATTATTATTACTACAAATTCTGCGGTAGACATAGATAGAAAATGATATGTATGATGTATGTTTATAAAAACAACACTAACTATTTTAAAAGGATATTAAAGTTTTTTCAACATTGTCTGCGATTTATAGTCAGTTTATGGATACAAAAATAACCTTTTGTATTTTCCGCTGCCGCAGCTAAAAATATGCGTGTAATTCTTGTTCACTACTGCTGCTATATTGTCAACATTTAAAAAATGAAATACCATTTTTCTTGTTTGTGGCTAGAAAATAGAAAATCACCGTCATTTTGTTTACTCATCTACAAATGTAATTCCCCTTGCGTCATCCTCCGCTTGATATCTATCCACATACAGCGCTAAAACCAACAAAATAAATGTTAATACAGGGTAATCTAATGCTAACGTTGCCTAACATATAGCCATCATCAACCGACGTAAGTAATAAGTAAAACTGCTTCTTCGTGTCTGCAACTCTACACAGTGCACGTTTTGGTTGCCTTGCTGCTTTTGACCACTAATGCTGCTACTACTAGTACCAAAACAGGAAAGGTAAAAGGCAATCACAATCCCTGACTGAATTAAAACTCCTGTTTGCAGTCAATCAGAAAACTGCAGTGTAGTGTTCGTAGTGGCAATAAAGGTAATGGAATGGTCACAGTGTATGTATACAATGAAGAAGACGACTGACACTGACACCCTGTCTGCTAAGTCCGGCCAGGCAGAGATCAGCTTTCATTTAAAATCATCAACAAGGAAAAGTAAGTAAATGCAAGTGGTAATCAGATAGTCCGCTCATGTCCACTCATTACTATCATTATTAGATGAAAATGATGGCCGTAGCTTGAAGACTCGCTTCAGTTTTTCAACTAATCTGGATTGATGCGTTGAATTTTTTTTTCAATCTCGCCTCTAGCTCTGCTGGTTGGTAAGTGTGGTAGTGCAGTATTTTATTATTATTAACAAAGAAACTCGGTTATTGCGGGTTTATTTACTCTGCTTATCACTCGATAAATATTCTATGGGTAAATCTAATTTGCGTGAATATCGGTTTCAACAGGTATTTTGCATAAATAATATTGAAGCTCAGAAAACTGCTTGTGCTGGGGTGGTGGTGTTATGTTGTACCTTTGGGGCGCTGAGTGTTGACGATGACAATGGTATTGCTGTTTGAGGTGCATAGTAGTGGTGTCAAAGAAAGAAAACTCGGATGATAAAGAAAATTTCTTCCTGAATCGTCATATTCGTCATAGATTGAAGATAAGTTGATGCTAACAAGATATTAGGTAGGTTTGTTTTTTAAATGGCAGTTTCTTGAATGGTGTTACAGTGGATATGCTAAGCTCCACTTACGTAATATGCCCTTTATAAAGTATTTAAATAAACATGTACATTTAACTCAGATTAGAATGCAGGGTGCTGCCATAAAATATCTCTTTTCTATTTGCATTATTCATCATCATACAATACAATGGACAATAAGTTGAATGAAAACTGGTCGAGGTGTCAGGATTTTTAAGTTTATCTTCTTGGCAATTGGCTAGTATGACTTATTGGATTTAGCAATATCGATTGTAAAAAGGGAATAGTTATATTTTATTGGAGACATCAGTGAAATGTTTAATTCATTCTTGTTCTTGTACAAAATTGTATCAAAGCCACATTTATTTCCGCGGGATTAATGGCATTTTATAAATATTAGGATGCTGCACATTTACACATCATATTATTATTATTATCTTTAGGCAGTGTTGAAGAGTTCAAATATTTAGTGCGATAGAATGAAAAGCGGATTGTAAATGTAAATGTACGCGAACGTTTTCAAATTTTAATTTTGAAGATCAGGGTTGCATGAAATATTTTAATAAAACAATCAAAATAATATGGTTTGGTTGGTGACAAGAACATGTGAAGTAATGTACAATTGTGACGTATTCAGTTATCTCGATAAGCACTTCCAGAAAGCAACTTTGAAAACATCATGGAGCCAGGCATGAGTTGGACTGGCATAAATAGCAGTAGTTGCTTTGTTAAAATTGGCAAAGGGAGCTGATATGACCGTAGAAGACCTCGCCAATTTCCTGATCTCGGAATACCCACGAAAATGGCGTGTCAAACGTAAGGATTCTACCATTTTTTCCTAGTTTCCCATCGGCTCTAATGTTATTTTTCACGACTGGGCTGGTACCAGCTAATAAGTCCTCACTTCTACCACAACCACCCAACGTCTTTGTTGACCTTCGAAATCTGTGAGTCTTTTTAAACTGCCGTGAGTTAACATGCTCTTCAATGTCGTCTAATTCGGGTCCTGTTTCCAAAACTTCGTAATCATCATCGTAATAGTCTTCAGAAAACTCAGGGTCAGTGAGATTGAAGTCGTCATTTTGGTAATTAACAAGTGTGCCTACCGGGGCATTAAAAAAATGTAATGTAAATTTGCAGTTATTTGTTGTAATTTTATACATGTATTAATTACCTGAAGCTGAAGCAATTTCTAGGTTGGTTGCGGACAACTCGAAATGATTACCCTGAGTGATGGGTTGCTGACTGTAATAAAATTCCATCGGATTTGTGCCGTTACTCCGACAAAATGTTTCGTTTATTCCCATCTTTTCATCATCAAACCAAGAAGTTTTTAATTCTCATTTACATTATACACACAGGAAAGATCAGGAAAGGTACACAATGGACAGTGAAAAAAAACGTTGACATTTTTGTACTCCTCATACTTCAAAGTACCGTATTCACTTTGTATCGAAGTTTTTTGCATAAAAATGGTGAAATTCTAACATTTCTGCTTAGGCAAATCTTTTTGAAATGTCTTATTTACAATTTTTATGAAAAATGAAAAACTCCCAATATAAAGTAAATCCGGTATTTTGAAGTATGAAGATACAAAAATGTCAACGTTTTTTCCATTGTCTACGTTTTATCATGTTATTGTAAGGTCAAAGAATTTGAGGCAAATCTTTTTGAAATGTCTTATTTACAATTTTTATGAAAAATGAAAAACTCCCAACATAAAGTAAATCCGGTATTTTGAAGTATGAAGATACAAAAATGTCAACGTTTTTCCATTGTCTACGTTTTATCATGTTATTGTAAGGTCAAAGAATTTGTGTATTTTTCCTGACCAAGCTTTATCATTGATTACGGATTAAGACCAGTAGCGTTTACACATGTACTGATACAATTGATCACGTTAAATAAACATGTAAAACTTACGAAGGAAAGTCCCATGTGGTGTCGCGCCATGTTCGTTGCATTTAACGGCTGGAACTCGCACTGTTAGATTTTGGGTTTTCCATAAACTGTCATTAGCCTGCACTTTTAAGTATTCATCATGCAATCTTGGTGTATCCATAAAAGAATGAGCCTTGATAAGAATTAACTGTTTTGCTGTTCCCTATTTTAAAAGAAACAGATTCAATGCCACTAAAACTTAATTTATGCTGATTGCTTTATTACGAAATAAGTTTGAAGGGGTGACCTGAATATCTAGCTTAACGGCAGTAATATTTTCCGTTTCCACAACTTTGAACTCTCCTCGCCGTTCCAAATAAGGAACCAGAGAGTCGAAATTGAATGGCTTGTCACCAATATGTGTCCAGGGAGTGTCCCAAAGGCCCTTGTAGTACACAGTATTGAGGTACGACCCCATTGTCACGTTTTCAAAAACTTTTCTCCACAACATTTTTGGTACTATCTCGTTGTTTAAATGGCCCTTCGTCCCAAGGTCAATAAAACTATTGAAGCTGTCAATAAACTCTGCTGTTTGGTTAGTAAAGTCCAGATTGATGATGTGTGTCAAAAATTGGTCAAATGCCATTGGCCGAGTTAAATTTCCGTACCGTGAGTACACAGTGTTGGAAATTCTAAATTGTCTCTGTTTTATCAAAGCAGGGATTATAACTAAAATTACTCACAAATCATGAGCATTACATTGCATGGAGGTACTTATCTATTCCAGGTTACAACTTACCCGTCTAAACTGTCTTAAAAGCTGTGCATACTCGGTCGCAACCGATTTCTTTGGCACGTGCAGCACTTCCGGTATCCCATTCGTAGAAACATTCCATACTTTCTCATTAATATGAGCCAAGAGAATTCCCACTCCGAACGGGTTAAACATATGAACCCCAGGTTTAATCTCGGTCGCTTCAGTCGTTTCCTTTGCTCTGGAGATGAGATCCTCTGAGAACTCTTTGAAATGTGCCAAATATTCGGTATTCTCTTCCGCCTTTACACTGAAGAGACACAAGATGACGCACAATACAATGACCACATTTACCCCCATCGTCTTTGAGCACCTAAACTTGCTTTTCTTAAAATTTGTGTTTAATAACAACATGTTTTTGTAGTCAACAACGTCAAGGTACTCTGGCCTTTCCCTGATTTCTGCTTCTAGTTTAAAATATCCCCTTAAGTTGCATTGACTGCAACTGTTTGAACCTTGAACAAGACTGGGCTGTTTTTGAGGAGCCAGCCGACCTGCCAGCAAGCTCAACAGAAAGAGAAATTAACGTGATTTGATGATAAAACTAGGTCAAAAACACTTAACCAATAACAGTCATCAAATAAACTATCGGTAAGCGTCCTCATACATATACATACGCCCGATCGCAATGTCAATTTTACGCATCGTTAGGAAAATGATACTGATTGTCATAATATGATAAACGTTCATACTTACAGTAGGCCGCAGTAAAATATAACACTATTTCTACTACTATATTACTTACCACTACGCATTACGACTACCTGACTATATAGTAGTATTTTAAGTTTAAAGTGCATTTTAAGGGTATCAATCATTATTGTGGCTGCACATAGCACGCACGATTGCTAAGAATGCACTACAAATTACCTTTCCTTTTAAATCTACGTACCATGTGATTTCGTGCACATTTTTTCTCCGTAGGAAGAAATTATTGCAGAGAGACAAAAAAACAGAAGAGATGGTGAATTTTTATAATTGCCATTTTTCTTGAAGCTTTCCTCATGGTTGCTTCCTTTTGTTGAATGAGTGTACGGTACAGCGTACTTAAAATGTGTGACTGACAATGATGAGTAGTGTTATGATGATGTCCTTTTTAATCTCAACCATTATTCTTTGTTCGTCATGAAAGAAATCGAAAGCTACCACACTTTAATAGGTGCCGGTTGATCAGCGGGTTATTATCATTACTAAATTACCTTGCATTGCGTGCAACCGCATGCCGTATGAATGATTGTTTATATACCTCCGTAAATATGTATATAAGATGCTCGTTTGATGCTATTATCAAGTTATATTGACGCGTCGATTCGTGTATATATACGCGTTCTTGTCCTTGCTACCACAACTAACTCTTCTTCCTACCGTTGACCGTGTATCTAAAACTGTTTAAGTAAAACAATGAAAAGTGGGTTGACAATGATGCACTGTACTGTGCGGTACGTTGCAAGTTGCATTAAAGCAGAGAGTTGATACAAGTTTTATGTGTTTCTGAGAGAAATCTGGTTTTCAATGTTAAAACCAATATTTTCCCATCCTCTCTCAGCATAGAACATGTATCCTCTTATTTTTGTACAAGTTCAAAGTTTGCACATACATCGTCTCCCTACTGAAAAATAAACCAACAATCTGGTAATTCACGCGATACAAATGTTACATTTCTACCTTTAATAGAAAAAAGCTAAAATACGTGTACACTGACGTTTATATTTTCAATCGTTGACACTAAATCGATCTATGAAGTAAAAGTTCATAATGCGTGTACTAATTTTCCCTAAAACGATCAAACAACGCAGTTTGGGGGAAAAGGGAATAGCATGCCCAAGAGCGACAAAATATCATTCAATTTCATCCTTTGTTTATGGTGGTGGTGAGTGGTGAGTCACGTTCACGCTTACTTTCGCGTTTTAACCTGGAAAAAGAAATTGCACGTTCATAAAGTGCGATAGCTAGTAAAATATAATTAAACAATAACGACATCGCGAATGAATACGTGAAATGGGAAATTACACTGTAATTTGCACATTTTAAATATCCAATTATGAGCAAAAAAAATATCGTAGTTTTCTTTGAAATACTACAAGATTCTTCAATTTTTTGTGGTATTTCTTGTTTTTTTAAAGAAAAACTACACGCTATCAACATTGTATTTGCATCTAGTAGTGTACATTTTCAAGTATACTTTTATACACTTATATTATTATATCTGTAAGTTATCTTGATGTTCTATGAATTTATAGTAATCGAATGTTTACACACATTTTTCAACTTTGCTTATTATAAGAAGTACGTAGTAATTATCTCATTACATCTCAAAGCTTCCGGTAATGTACGAGTCTTAAGTGGAAAACTTTTCCTTTCAGTAATATGTAATTTCAGAATCACTACAAGTTCACATAACATCCGGTAAGATGATGATGATGATGATGCATTGTCATTGTTGTGATACAACTTTAGTTTAGATGTTCAAGGGAAAAGAAAGGTGAATGTCATTGTCTTTCCTGAAAAAGTTCTTCCTTTTACGGCCAACTATTCTGGGACTACCTACACATTCTGTATTTGAGTGTTCGGCAGTCGGTATCCTCGATAAATCTGATGGGAACACTTGAAGTTATGTGTACACTGATCGGCACCTATCTGCATGGTCAATGACTCCAAAATGATTTCAAAGGTTAAACCCGCAGAGGCGCAACCGGAAAAGATAAATTTTGAAACATTCAAATTG